>PVIU01003833.1:0-137533 GCA_004026605.1 Ondatra zibethicus | reverse complement strand
CATCTTCTCCCACCTTCTGCTCTTCACCTGCACCTTGGGGGCTCAATCCATTGCTCTGATGTGAATGTGGGTCTCTGTCTCTATCTCCATCCATCGGATGAAATTTCTATAATGGTAATCAAGATAATCATCAATGTGACTATGGTACAGGGCTAGTTCTGGCACCCTCTCCTCTGCTGCCTGAATACCTAGCTGGGGATATGCCCGTGGACACCTGGGATCCCCAGGGCCAAGTATCTTGCCAACCCTAAAATGATTCTCTTAATGTAGATATCTTATTCCCTTCAGAACTATTCACTGAGAATTGACTCTCCTTCTACCACTAGTAATTCCACAAGTAGATTAAGCCACACAACTCTCACACATATGTAGTGGACCTGGTTTGGTCCCATGGACGCTCCCTAGCTATCTATGTGCCCACACTAGTTGTTTCTGTGGGTTTCTTAGTGATGACTTTGATAGTACTGGCTCTACAACCCTTCCTTCCTTTCTTCAACAGGACTTCCTGAGCTCAGACCAGTGCTTGGTTGTGGATAGATAGAGAAATAGATAGACGATTGATAGACAGATGGATATATAGACAGACACACAGATATATAGATGGTAGATGGATGACCGCAAGAAAGATGGATAGATAATAGATAAATAGATAGATAGATAGATAGATAGATAGATAGATAGATAGATAGATAGATAGATAGGTGATAGACTGATTTTAGTTAGCTCTCAGTTCTTACATGACAGGCTTTTATTTGTATAAAATAGATTTTCAAAGAGCTTCATCATTTCAAGGACATTCTGCATCTTTGAATATTCAGTTAAAGATACGCATTTTGTGTCTTCACTTAATACAAGCTTTCATAATTTTCCTTCTTTGTGGGGATTTCAAAAGAGACAAGTGTTATTTTTTGATGATTGCCTTTATGAAATTTTCTTACAGCCTTTGGATCTTTGGCATTATCTTTGACTCTTCAAGGCTTTACATATGACTTAATATGTTATAGAGAACTTCCTGTTAATTTTCTCAGTGAATGTTGAGATAATAATGCTCTTTACTTAAAAAAACTAATTTCAAACATGAGGTGAACTCCCATATCTACCATTTACATTGCCGGTTTTTTTTTTTACACAAGTTTGTTGAGAGTTGGTGGAAAGATTTTTGTATCTATATTACATTAAAGAAAAATTTGCAAATTAACTTCTAAAAATAAAATTATATTATCTTAACTAGTAAAAAAAAAAGAAAACAATGAGATAAAAAAAAGAAAAATTTGCTCAATAGAATTTCTAATAAAGCTTAAAACTGTAAAAAAAAAACAGTGCAAGTCATAGAGTTTAAGATTAATGGGGGTGTGAGCGGCTCTCCCCTGAGGAAACTGTACATTTCTCTCCTGGGTGCAGTTTATCCAACCAAGGAGAGGGGTACAGGTCGAGCCTAGGAGCTGGGAGCAGGCATAACCAAGGAGGTGGGTAACTATTCCCCCATGGACCCTAGACGAGACTGGACAGAGAGTACCAGCCCCATCAAGCTCATTAGAGGTGAAGGAAATGCACAGAGACCCCATGGAAGTGCTCCAAGATGCCACATCCAGATAACTATTACAGATGGATACGATCTTCTCATGCTGAATTCAACTTTGGTAACAGTTTGTCTTAGTCTGCTCTTCTCTGTGGACTTCTGTGATCACCTGACACCTGCTCAAAACAGGTGACAACAGACTTTCAGATCACATCACCAGGTTTATCTCTGAAACCTCACTGTTTGTCATTGGACGGTGTTTTGTGACTTTACATTGTTGTCCTGCTCACCTCCTACAAAAAATATTTTATTATATATACATGACATAAGTGGTTTTCAGATTTAGAGACAAATTTGAGAGATAGGTCAGTGCACCCAAAGGAGTGGAGAGGGAAACTAGGTCACAGTCAGTAAACATGGGTACAGTACAGGAATCAAAGCAGATGCTGCAAATCTATAAGGTTATTGGAAATCCCAGTGCTAAGGATGGGTTACATCATAAGGAGGCATCTTATGCTTTACGCATAGGACTTGAAGAAATACAGCTAAGACTAAGCTCAAAGTGTCCCTTCCTTGTGATCTACCTCTTATAGTGCTGGAAGATGCTATTAAGTTGCTAGAGAGAATTATGGCCCAAAGTTCTTCCTGACTGTAGATTCTGTATGCTTCAAGATGAAAGTGCCAGACACTATGCATCAGCTAGGATAATAATGGCTTGAGTAATTATGAAGAAAGCCAGTTTTCTGATTAGACCTAAGGGCCTTGTTCCACAGAGAAAAAATTATGTCTGGTACTAGGAATTGAGATAAAATGCACGATCAGGGAAATCATAGGGTCCAAAAGAAAAAAATAATTGCTTTATTTTTGATAAATAAATATGATATACAGGCTAAGGTGCTCCCCTAAATTGGTAATTACAAACAGGTAATTACTGCTGTCGATGATGTTCATTTGAATAGTTTTCCTGTTTCTGATTTTCTTCCTTTTCTACACTTGTATTTTACAGCAGAAGAAATACACTGAGACTGAGCACAAAGGACAGTCTAGAAACAGAGAGACAGAGTCAAAACAGGCAGGACATAAGGTTTCCATGTCTCGCTAGAGTTAGAGCCCCAGAGAGCCAGACTTTTTGTCACCAGCCTCCCACAGCTCATTGCAGAATAGTGGTAGAAAGAATATGAGAGCTGGAGGGTCAGGTAGAATGTTGTATTGCAGTTTCCTCCAAGATTGAAACTTTCCGTTTTAGGGGAAAACTTGTCAAGATATAGGGCATTAAAAGGGAGGTGAAGCATTCCATTAGGCAGAGAAGTTCATTAAACTCAGGAAGTAAACAACTCAAAGGCTACAGGAAGTCCCTGAAACCCATCAGATTCAAAAGGCTGTTCCTTGTCCAAGTGTATATAAGCTGTAAGGGTTACTTAGAGACACTAGGAGTCAAGCTAAGCCACCGGGAAGAAGCAGAGTTCAGCCTAGAAGAGGCTTAGAGCAATGACTTAACTGGAAAGGACATTCTCCAACCTGTTGCTCTTTCTGCAGGCTGTGCAGTGTGCTCTAAGATCCCAGTTTTGTGAGCTGTCATCCATGCTTGGTTGAGCTTCTCATGATGCAGCTGTATTTGCATCATTTCTGCTCCTTTCAGTAACCCCTTATCCATATTCCTGTAAGTAACCGCAGTAAAACTCATTGGTTCACCAAGTTGGACTTTGGTGGTATCCACACTTTGGTCTGTCATCAGTTTCCTATTCGGTGTGATTAGATCTTTGTTCATGTTGCCTCAAGAGTAGTGTCATATAATGTATTTTCTTAAATCTTCTTATGACAGATTGCACATACTCTGTTGCCTTCCTCCCAACTTACTCCCTACTATTGGAGATCACTTTGCATCCCTCAATGGAGAACCTCCTCATCCTTTTCTCACAGCAGCACCACTCTCCAGTGTGTTTCTCAGCCACTCCGTTGCATGTGGCCAGTGAAGCATTTTTTGGTATTTTGTTGTGATTGACAATAATATAATAACTTGTGTGTGTTCTTATATTATTGGAAGCATAACATCAGTAATAAATTCCTAGAAAGGGAATGACTAAGTCAAAAAGTAAATGGCTATGTAGTCTTATTAGATATCCAAAATCCCCTCCATAGGGATTGTACTAGAATGAACTCTCACGGCAATGTCAGATGATGCCTGTTTTCCCATCGTCCCCTGCAATTCTGACCCGCCAGAGTTTATAATTCTTATAAACCTGGCAGTAGAGAATTGTGTTTAAAAGTTATTTTTAACTCTGTGTCTGTGGGTGAGTGTGCACATGAGGGCAAGTCCCCTGGAACTGGAGTTAAAGACTGTTGTGAGCTACCCAGTGTGGGTGCTGAAAGCAAGACTTGGGCCTTCTGCAAGAGTGGCATGTGCTCTCAACCTCTGAGCCATTTCTGCAGGCCCAAGAAATGGTATTTTGATGCTGTTTTAATTTTTGTTTAGCCAACTAGGATGGAATTTGAACATGTAAGTCTGAGGGACATTCATGTGTGCATATGTGTGTGTGTTAAATTTGTTTCTTTGTGTGGTTTCTCCTCTTCTTCTATTAAGTTTTAAAGCCTATTTCATTAAAAACAACAACAAAACATTTGCTTTGGAGACCTCGTATTGTGTAGCCAAGGGTGGCCCCCAAACTCATGATCTTCCTACTGTAGCCTCCTGTGTAAGAAGGATTTTGGCTTTTTTTTCCTTTTTCCTTGTATTTTTTCCTATGAGAAGATATGATGTTCTGTGACCCTGTCCCACCTCTTGGAAGTGTAGGCAAGAAAACTATGAGTTCAAGGTAACCCTGGGTTATATATCAAGGCCAAAACAAAACAAAACAAAACAACAAAATAAACACATGCCAAAAGAAGAGAAGGAAGAGGAAAGAAAGAAAAGCAGGACAGAGGGACGGAAGATGACTCCAGGAATTGCCTCTGGATATGGAACATCTGTATGTGATGCTCGAATCTACAGCAGCCTTCTAGCAAATTCTTTAAAGACTCGGAACAAATAGAGATGGAGTTATAAATATAAGGACTGGAACTTTCCGTATTCCAGTTCAAATGTGAAGGCCAGAATAGGGTATCAGATCCCTGGAACTTGAGCTGTAAGTAGGCGTGAGCCATCATATGTGAGTTCTGGGAACCGAACTTGGGTCCCCTGAAGAATGTGCTCTTAACTACTGAGCCATCTCTCCAGCTTTGATAAAGTATTATTTTATATTATTCCTGACCTTCTAGTGCTCTCTAAGCACCCATGTTTTAAGACCAGTTGGGTTGCCCTGAATACTGGGTTTTGTTGGAGTAGCAAAGGGGAAGCATGGCTCATCCGTCACATGTATCATATGCAATTGTCCATCTTTAGCATGCATCAAAGTAACCCCAGGGGCCAGTGAAACACCACTAGACTCCATCTGCTGTAAGAGATGCTGACTCAGCTGCTCTGAGTGAGTCCCTAAAGCTGCAAAACAATCCCACAGCAGTTTTGATTAAAGGGGGTTATTTATTAGAGGGGAAAAACTTACAGAACACCATCTTACACCACAGTCCTCTTGTAGCAAACAGGAAACAGAGAGTCTAGCGATTTGAATGGGAGCCGGAAGCAAGAGAGAAAGCTGGAGGGCTGCTGCCACGTTTTAAAATGAAATAGATCACGCCCCAGTGGGCTGGTATCTTAAAGGCTATTGGCTGAAGGAGCAGAAAGAGCTCCCACATCACCTCCCCCTTTTGTTTAAGTAAGAGAGTTCTAAACCTACTACAAAATTTTATACAATAAAAACAAATATCCTATTTTAACTAGCTTAAGTTTTATATAATAAATAACTTGGCCAAGTCATGAGGGGAAAGTTACTACATTTATCTAGTCTTTAACCCCATCGAAGATCTGAGAAGGGAAATAACATTCCCTGAGTAATTAGGAAGCATAATCAAACAACTTCCAAATATGTAACAAATCACAGAGACAACTGGCTACCTGGGCAATCACCTAAAGTCACGTTTGTAGTGTTGAAGTAACCAACTTTGGCTAAGGCCTAGAATAACTGACAGATTATTTTTTAAAGGTAAGAAATTTTTTAAAACCATCTTATCCTGTCTTGGCAGGATTTGACAGTTTTGTTTATCCATTTTTGGATACTATATATTTTGTTAGTAGTTGAGGTATGGGCAGTTTCTTGGCCAGAGGCCGGTTTTGTCAAGAAGAAGACAAGCTCCAAGTGGAGTGTCTTTGGTACTCAACAATCTCTCGGGAAGAGATTGGTGTTGTTAGAGATTGTGTCTCACTACCATAGAACTCTGAGTTAGATTAAATGCCATTTTTTACAGTTCTTTGAAGAGGTTGAAGATTATTTATACAGAATATAATCTCTATGTATCTAAAGAACCTGATTAGTCTAACTATAAATATGACAAATATACGTGACTGTTGATCTAAAATTTTTAATACCTATCTAACTTAAAGACTAAGAGAATAAACAACTGTGCAATAAATGAGGACAATGACCCTCCAAATATAAACAATGTACAAGTATACACTGCAATATGGCAACAATATATATATATCAATACATAAACAATATATAAGTATCTTAATCAGAGGTAGAAATGTACACTGCAATATGGTAAATATATATAAATATATATCAATACATAAAAAATGTTTTAAACAGAGGTAGAAGCATGCATGTATACAATATTTAATATAATTTAACTTTGTATCCATATATAAGAATCTATGCCAATGTAATTATCTATAATCAATAACTCACAAATACCAATGTATTATCCCATCATAAAACCAAACGTTGAGGCGCCAGATAAAGCCGCAAAACAATCCCATACCAGTTTGGATTAAAGGGGGTTATTTATTGGAGGGGAAAAACTTACAGAACACCATCCTACACCACAGTCCTCTCATAGCAAACAGAAAACAGAGAGTCTAGCAGTTTGAACGGGAGCCGGAAGCAAGAGAAAAAGCCGGAGGGCTGCCGCCACTTTTTAAAATAAAATAGACCACGCCCCAGTGGACTGGTATCTTAAAGGCTATTGGCTAAAGGAGCGGAAAGTGCTCCCGCAGCAAGTCCCAATGTCCAAGTTCTTAGGAAGTTCCAGCTGATGTCAGTGCTGCTGGCCCAGATGCTTTGCTCAGAGAACAGACACTATTATACTATATTTAGTAATAGACGTCTACTTTATTTTGTTTTTGAGATAGGGTCTCACTAGATGCCAGCCTGGCCTCAAACTCATGGCCCTTCTGCCTCAATTTCTTGAGTACTGGGATCACAGGGTTAAGACAACACACCCAACCAAAATATACAAATTGAAAGCTCAAATAGGCTGTGGCGAGATGGCTTAGCTATTAAGAGTTCCTGTATTTCTTGCAGAGGGTCTGAATTTGGCACCCAGTATCCACTTCAGATGGCACACAGACACCTTGAACTACAGCTCCAGGGGAGCCTCTGGCTTAAAGACACCTGCACTCACATCCACAGACAACCTCCCCTGAGACACACGCACATACACATAATTAAAGTAAGCAAGTGAGGAAAAAAGCTCAGGTATATCATGGCTTATAATATAAATATAAGAAGAAATATAAATCTCGGGGCTGGCAAGATGGCTTAGTGTGTTGCATAATCGTGAGGACTAGAGGTCAGATCTCAGCACTCACACAACAAGTCTGCCATCTTTCAAATTCCAGTCACTCCAGCTCCAAGATATCCAACACCCCCAGCTCCAAGGTATCCAACACCCTTTGTGGCCTCCATGTGCGCAGGTACACAAAACACCCCCCACACACACAGACAAATACAACTCTCTATCATCCTGCATCCTGAATGAAAAATCTATTTTCTTACATCGTGTGGATGATATAATTTATGTGACTGTCACTATTTGTTGCATTATTACCATTTTCAAATATCGTTATTTTTTTCAAGATTTATTTTTCTTTTTTAAAATTATGTGTACCTGTGTATGTGGGAGGGTGGGTATGGGTGGGTGTGTTCTTATAAGGGAAGGTGTCCCTGGAGGCTAGAAGGTGTTGGGTCCCCTGCAGCTGGAGTTATAGGAAGGCCCAACCATTTATAAGACTGAATCTAGTAACTTTTGCCAGCAAAGAAATGAATACCCAAGTGTATCTTGAGTCTTTCTTTCTCTGTGTATCAGAAGAATTTGAGCATGCTTTCTGCTCTCTTTTCAGTATTTCTGTTTGAGCATAAAGGTGACCAACTGCTTCCTCCTCTGAACAGAGGGGAAGAAGTTATATTTGGATGTGGTACGTCCATCATCTCAGACATAAAAGAAGGTCACCCAGCAGGGGCAAATCAAGATCCATTCTGTCTGTTTCTTGACTATGGAAGAATTGATTTCCAGGTGTACCTGTCCCACTAAGCCACAATAGCCCTGTTCAAGTGGGACCTTAGCACGATTCACATAGAATCCTCAGCAGAAGAAAGCTGTCTGCAAAAGGCAGATGTCATAATTATGGTCTGACTGGAGTATTTTACAAGGTAGAGTTTGAGGCAATCATTGAGACACATAATACAACTTGAAGTTTATTTCCCACTCACTGAAGAAACAACACAGGGCTGAATGGTCCATTAATATCATTGATCTGTGACCTCCAGCTGTTCTGATTGTTGATGCTTCCCAGCCTGTGTAGGTTGGGGTGGGAAATAGGAAAGTTGGAGAAAAGACTCTGTTCTTGTCAATGTCAAGGGCTAGAATTTGTAAAAGACACTTCTGCGTACATCCCATTCACAAGAACTGTCAGGCCCAGTTAGTTCTTGGGGTTTGCTCTGTATCTGGGTAGCCATGGTGAAGGTATTAAAACTGATTGGGAGCAGGGGTAATGCAGCAAAGAGAGGAAGCATCGTGAAGCTTCGAACCACGAGCCAGTCATGAGGAAAGTCACAGACCCCTCACCAGCCTTGCTTGACTTGATGACATACTTTGCTGCAAGAGTTTCCAGAAGGAACTGTGACTGAGAGTGGCCCATCAAAGAGGAGGGGCAAGTGCCCACCTCTCCCTCTTATCCTATTTCCCATTGGCCAAGGTTACCCCACAAGGGAGTTAATGCTCCTCTTTCTGTAGCATAATCCAGTCCATGGAGGCTTCCCTGCATGTAGACAGTGTGTGCTGTGAATGAGTGACCCACTGTGAATGGGACATTGCTCCGGAGGGAGGAAAAGGCAGCGAGGACAACCTGGGAAGGTGACCATGATCTGGGTTCCAGTGCACTACTTAATGTCTTTTGACTTTGTTGAAAACGATTCTAACTGGTTCCTCTCTTGGGGTTGCTTATAAAATGTAATGGCTAGCCAGAGGCCAATAGAGAGAAGGCCACTAGAGATCAAGATTCCCCTTGATCTTTGGACAAAAATTCTTACCTCATAGAAGTATCTCCACAGAAGCAGTTGTGTCTAGCATCTCTGAAACCTAAGGAAAGAGTCCATCTCTCTACCATGCCGTGTACATATCAATTTGATTCTATAAATATCTATCTGTCCTTCCCGTTATCGCTCCTTCTTTGTTTTTATTCCTTCCTCTTGCTTCTGACTTATTTCATTAAGAGCCTGACCTACTTCATGGCACTTTCTTTCCTGGGAGGCAAGCAGAGTACAAACTGGCCATTCCAAATGGTTCAAAGCAGAGGCGTTCAAGCAAGTTCATATATGATTTAGGTTGTTTTTGAATGAGCCCGACATATTTGTTTCCTGTGAACTTAGAAATACACATAAATCAAAAGTTAAGCCAGAGGCTCTAGGGCTAGCTTGGAGGTTAAGAGCACTTGCTGCTCCCTCCAGGGACCTGAGTGCAATTCCTATCACCCACATACTGATTCAGAACCATCTGTAACTCCAGTCTCAGGGGATCCGATGCCCCCTTCTGCCCTCATAGGGCATCAAGCACTCACATGGCACACACACATACATGCAGGGAAAAAGAGATGGCTCAGAGGTTAAGAGCACTGGCTGTTCTTCCAGAGCTCATGAGTTCAATTCCCAGCAACCACATGGAGGCTCACAACCATCTATAATGAGATCTGGTGCCTTCTTCTGGTGGGCAGGCAGAACACTGTATAAATAGTAAATAAATAAAAGTAAATCGATTAATTAATCAAAAGTTTTATTCAAAACTTAGCCTAAAGAGGGACACACACACACACACACACACACACACACACACACACCAGAAGCAGCTTTCATGGATTTTGAAACACCTAGCTTTGCTTTCAAAGCATCTTTAAAAACAGAAGTTTGCTCCTCTTGGCTCTCATGCTCTGTAAGAGCAAGCCTGTTTAGTAGTTACTCTCCTTGTTCTAGAGTTAGATCCTCGGTTTTCCTCTGAGCATCTCAGTAACTTGGGCATGTTGCCAAATACTCACCTAATTTTCTCCATAATCAGGATTCTAACAACGTCAAGTATCACATTAGTCAGCTGCTGTTGTAGGCATGCCTCCTTCGCAAGGGCTCTGTGATGGATAATGAGGTTAGGGCTGCCAAACTCCTGTCACAAAATGCCTAAGAAATCCCAAGAAGCTCTTGTTGTTGTCCATAATTGTCATCATCATCATTCTATTGTTGGTCATTATTCTGTCATTGAGATTCATAAAGTGTTGGCTCTGGTCAAGGAATTTATTAGTTCCAGTAAGGGATTAGAGGCTGTATGAGTGGAACTTGAACAGGGTCAATCTTTCTTTCTTTTTTTAAATTTTTTATTGTTTTTATTGAACTATATAGTTTTCTCCACTCCCTTCCCTTTCTATCCTCTCCCCTTCTACCCTCTCCCATGGTCCCCATGCTCCCAATTTACTCAGGAGATCTTGTCTTTTTCTACTTCCCATGTTGACTAGACCCATGTATGTCTCTCTTAGTGTCCTCATTGCTGTCTAGGCTCTCTGGGATTGTGAATTGTAGGCTGGTTTTTGTTGCTTTATGTCGAAAAGCCACTTATGAGTGAGCACATATATTTGTCTTTCTGGGTCTGGGTTACCTCACTCAACATAATGTTTTCTAGCCCGCAAATCTCAAGATGTCATTTTTTTTCCTGCTGTATTGTACTTCATTGTGTTAATGTACCACATTTTCCTTATCCATTCTTTGGTTGAGGGGCATTTAGGTGGTTTCCAGGTTCTGGTTATGACAAACAATGCTGCTATGAACATAGTTGAGCACATGTCCTTGTGGCACAATTGAACCTCCTTTGGATATATACCCAAAAGTGGTATTGCTGGGTCTTGAGCTAGGTTGTTTCCTAATTTTCTGAGAAATCACCATACTGATATTCAAAGGGGCTATACCAGTTTGCACTCCCACCAGCAATGGAGGAGTGTTCCTCTTACCCCACATCCTCACCAGTATAAGTTGTCATCAGTGTTTTTGATCTTGGCCATTCTTTCTGGTGTTAGAATCTCAGAGTTGTTTTGATTTGCATTTCTCTGATGGCTAAGGATGTTGAGCATTTCCTTAAGTGCCTTTCAGCCATTTTACATTCCTCTGTTGAGAGTTCTCTGTTTAGGTCTGTACCCCATTTTTTTACTGGATTATTTATTGTTTTGATGACCAATTTCTTGAATTCTTCGTGTATTTTGGAGATCAGCAGGGTCAATCTTTCAATCATTAGGTTGTTGCAGGAGAAGCCAATGTTGGGTAGGATTTCTTCTCAGAACTGTCTCAGCCCTCCATCAAAGGGCAAACATGCTTTCCATGGTTTCCTGAGGAGTTTCTGCTTTCAAAGCCTGGTAAAGGAAGATTCATGGAAGTCTAGGTCTCAACCCCAGAAATTTCCCCATGCTTAATGTGTACAAGGTTCAGAGTTCAAGTTTAATCCATTTGTTTACAGTCAGCCTAGAGTGATTTTGCAGTTACACAGTCTGGTCATTGACTTCTAAGAAACCAAGGACTTGTCTCTAAATCCTGCAGTTGTTGCACTAAGAGCAACAGGGCTGTCCCTTCATCTTTTGGAGCATATATCACCCTACAGACTCCCTTGCTGACCTTTTTTGTCCTGATGAATTTGTCCTCTAAAGTAGCACATCAGAATGTCTTAACCCAGCTATTCCTAACTGCAAAGACACTGATTCATGAGATGCCTGCTCAAATTTCTCCATGAGAAGACAGTAACAGGAAGATGGTTAGAAGATTCATCCACAGAATTTCTCCCCATGTATCTTCCAGACCTAGTCTGTCAAACCACTGTGTTCTAGAATCTGCAGTCCTGGGGAGCTTGACTTCCGGGAAGGTAGAGCGGAGAGCATACTGAGTCCTTTTACAAAGTCTCCTGAGGAAGGTGAGGCTGAAGAGGAAGCTGCCTGCAGGCAAGTGAACAAGCAGGCCCCTGTGCATCTGTTTCTCTCCACCCATTTTCCTCCCTCCTGTGCAGCCACATTATTCCCCGTGGCTCTGTAAATATACAGTTTCCTGTGTGACCACCTGGATGATTCTCTTCCTTTCAGGCTTCTCGTGGTTGCCATTTCTCAGCTCAAATGACCATTCTGAGGTGTGGCTCTCCAGACACTCAGCTGAAGTGTCTCCCACAAAGCCCCCAAAAGTCTCCCAACTCTTCTCTTAGTGTAATTATTTTTAATTCTAATAGTCTTTGTTACAGTTTCTCTTGCTGTGATTAAATGTCATGACCAAAGGGAATCTGCAGAATAAAGGGTTTATCACAGTCGGTCCATCTAATGAAGTCAGGGCAGGAGCCAGGAAGCAGAAACCTGGAGGCAGGAACCAGAGGCCATGGAAGAGCACAGTTTATTACCTTGCTTTTTCTGTGATTTGTTCAACCTGCTTCCTTATTCACCCCAAGACCATCTGCCCCAGGGCGGCCCCACCCACAACAGCTTGGGCCCTCCCACATCAATTGCTAATTAAGAAACCTGGCTACAGGTTTGTCCACAGGCCAATCCAGTGGGGACATTTCCTCAGCTGAGGTTCTTTCCAGGTGACTCTAGCTTGTACCAAGTTGTAAAACCAGCACAGAATTCTGCTATCTGAAATAGTTCTGTTTATTTACCATTTCCATTTTTAACTACTCAACTGATAACTTTATTGTTATTATCTGGGCAAGCTTCATAGAAAATTGTCTTGAGTTAGCTCCAAAAGTCCACTCCTGAGCTCCAAAAAGTCTTCCCTTCTTTTGAGTTACCCCAGCTTCTAGACAAGAGACGTTTTGCGTTAGTTTCATCTCTGCCCTGTTTTTTTCTCTTTAGGGCTTCTTACAGACTAGGTTTTCCCATGGAGCTGAATGAACTTTTGTCTTAGTGAGGTTTAGCATTGCAGTGATGAGACAATATGACCAAAGAAACTTGGGAAGGAAAGGGTTTATTTGGAATATGCTTCTATAGCTGTGGTAGTTTGAATGCAATTGCCCCCCAATAAGCTCATAAGGAGTGTCACTATTAGGAGGTTGATGCTTTGTTGGATTTGGTGTGGCCTTATTGGAGGAAATATGTCACTGTGCGGATGGGCTTTGAGGTTTCCTATGCTCAAGATCCCACTCAGTGTCTGTTTTCTGATCAAGATGTAGCCAGCACCATGTCTGTCTGCACACCACCATGTTCTCCACCATTATGATAATGGACTGAACCTCTGCAACTAAGCGAGCCACCTCAATTAAGTGTTTTCCTTATAAGAGTTTCCATGGTCATGATATCTCCTCATAGCTATAGAAATCTTAACTAAGACAATAGCATTGCTCATTATTAAAGGAAGTCAGTACAGAAAATCAAACAGGACCGGAACCTAGAGGCAGGAGCTGATGCAGAGGTCATGGAGGAACACTGCTTACTAGCTTACTCCTCATGGCTTTGCTCAGCCTGCTTTTTTATAAAACCTAGGGCCACCAGCCCAAGGGTGGCAGTACCCAATGGTCACTAATTAAGAAAATGCTCCACAGGCTTGCCTACAGCCTGACCTTACAGAGGCATTTTCTCCATCAAGGTTCCTTCTGTCAGATGACTCTAGCTCAGCAGGTGTCAACCTGTGGGTCGGGGTCAATGACCCTTTTACAGGGGCCACCCAAGACCGTCAGAAAACAGAGATATTTACATCCTCACAAGAGTAGCAAGGTTACAGTTATAAAGTAGCAATGAAAATAATTCTGGGGTTGGGACTCACCACATATGAGGAACTGTATTAAAGGGCTGCAGCATCAGGAAGGTTGAGAACCACTGCTCTAGTTTGTGCCAAGTAGACATGAAATTAGCCAGCACAAGCTTTCTTATAATATCCTCCATCGTGTCTGGAGTTATGTTCTTCTTTGTGCACTAGGAAAACTGCTTCTTGTGAGGATCTTCACCATCTTAGGTACCACATACGATCTGCAGCTCATGATGTGTTTCTGATGAACTTCGACCTTCTGATTAAACTCTTGCTTGCAGAATCAAAACCAGGGAATTGTTTGCTGCCATGAAGGATAAATAAGCTCCAATCCCTAGCTCTTTGTCGGATCCCCAACATTTAACTTTAGGAGGACTTCTGGCAAGGCTTGTATCCAAGTAGCAGATGAAGGCAGCAACAGGTTGACCATTGAAACTTTCCTTATTGTATTTGTGATGTGTAATACTGTCAATTGGACAGGGTCTAGAAACTTCAAGGAGAAAGCCTCCAGGCACACTTGTGGGGAAAATTATCTAATTAAGTTAGTTTCTGCCCACGCCTGGGAGGAATTTTCTTGATGAGGAAGCAAGTTCTAAAAGTGGATGAAACATTCCCTGGGCTTGGGTCCTGGACTGCATAAAAATGAGGATGCTAGCTGGGGACGAGCGTTTATTGCTCTTGTCTTCCTGACTGCAGCACACTGTGATCGGCTGCTTCAAGCCCCTGTTGACTTCCCTGCCTTCAACTGTGAGCCACAAAAATCCCTCCCTTCCTTCCTTAAGTTGTGTTTGTCCAGTTATTTTATTACAGCCATAGGAAAAGTAACCAAGACAGTTCCTTCTCTGGTCACCTCCACTCATCCTTCACAGAAGCTCATCTGTGCTCTTCTACTGGGGAGCCAGTACAACAGGCTGCAGCCTGATTTGTCGGGCAGTCTTTCCCAACATGCTTTGGTAGTTGATGTGCAACAGCTGTTTTGGCCATCCTATCTCCTTCTCTTTGGGAATAAACAATTGAGCAAAGTAATCAATTTCACCCACTCATTTTCTTATGAAATTCCTTTGATATCACTTAAAGGAGGAGGTGTGTGTGTGTGTGTGTGTGTGTGTTTGTGTGTGTGTGTGTGTGTGTGTGTGTGTGTGTCCCCGCGTGTGCTCGCGCACACAGGACAGGGTACTTCATGAGTGTATGGAGGCCTTGTTATTTCTTAGATACAATCTACTTTTTTTTATGAGACAGGGTCTTTCTGTCCTGGAACTCAGCATGTAGGCTAAGCTGGCTGGCCACAGAGGCCCAGGGATCGGAATCCATATATCTTTGTGTTTCTACTGCTGGGATTCTTCCTTCCTTCCTTCTTTCTTTCATTCTTCCATCCCTTCCTTCCTTTCTTCTTTTCTTCATTCACTTATTTATTTACTGTGTGGGTCATGAGGATCCAACTCTCCCTGGGTACTGGAAATTTAGTTCCTGTAAGGAGCACTCGGCGTGAGTGTGGATGATTTGGAGGGAGCACTCGGTGTGGGTGTGAATGATTTGGAGGGAGCACTTGGTGTGGGTGTGGATGATTTGGAGGGAGCACTCGGCGTGGGTGTGGATGATTTGGAGGGATCACTCGGTGTGGGTGTGGATGATTTGGAGGGCTGCTCCAGGATTACCTAAGCTTATTTCATGTACTCACCCTCCCCAGCTTTCTTTCCATAATCACAATCATCCCTAGCTCACAAGGTATTTGTTTATTAGGACATATGTGTGTTTACATGTGTATACATGTGCAGGTGTGTGTGGAGAGCAGAAGTCAGTCTTGTGTTGTTCCCCAGAAATGCATTTTGTATAATTAGGCATATGAGTGTTTTGCCTGCATGGATGCTGATTTGCCACATGTGTGCAGTGTCCACAGCAATCTGAAGAGGGTGTGGGATATCCTGTAACTGGATTTACAGATGGTTGTTAGTTGCTGTGTGGGTGCTGGGAACAAACCCAGGTTCTCGGCAAGAGCAGCCAGTGCTTTTAACTGTGAGGCATCTCCTAGCAGTCACCACCTTGTTCTTGGAGACAGGGTCTGTCAGTTGTCTGGAGCTCATCAAGCAGTCAAGGCCGACTGGCCAGTGAACGCCAGAGACCCACCTGTCTCTGCCTCCCCAGCACTGGGATTACAGCTGCACCATATTGTAGCCGGCATTTTCAAGTTTGGCGCCTGGAGCCCTGGCGTGCCTGCATAGGCTCCCAAGATCTATTCCACTAAAAGTAGTGAAGAGAGGGGGATGAGCTGACAGGAATCGAGGCGCTTTTTAAAAAATTTAGTCAGATGGACTCCTTTCTGTTCTTCTGATGTTGTTTCAGAAGCCAGTGCATAACTCTCCTGTACCTGTGTCTTGCTCCTATGTTCTGAGTCTCTCAATCTGTAGTGGCAAACAGTCCATGTTCACACTGCGGAGGAGGTCAGAGTCACTTTCCAAGTCTGTGCCTCAACTTTGCCACCTCCTGGGAACTACTGATTAGATCATAGCCCAGTTTTAGCCTATACTGCTAAGTATCTGAAAAACGTTTGGTTTCCATTAACATAGTGACATGCTAGACTGAGGAAGTGGCTTAGTTCGTAGGATGCTTGTCATGTATGCATGAGGACTGAAATTTGATCCCTAGCAGTTAAATAAAACCAGGCATCTCAGTGCTGGGAAGCAAGAGAGAGGAGGATCCATGGTACTCACTGGGCAGCCAGCCTAGCCAAATCGGTTACCTGCAGGTTCAGTGAGAAACATGGTCTCAACAAATGGGTGCAGAATAATTGGCCTGACATTGGTCTCTGACCTCTGCATGCATGTGCACACTGATGTGCCTGAACACACATATATACACCCAAACATACAAACACATGATTTGTGGTATCTTCTTTCTTACTGCCACTTCCCTTCCATGCTAACATCACATCTGCCATTGATACCAAGTGTCTTGTGTTCACAAGGGAAGAAACATGACAAGAATGACTGGAATCACGGATATGTTGGCTCTGACTTCTATAAGACACTCAGCCAGTTCCAGCAGTCCCTTGACTAGGGATTTCTTGCCTTATAAAGAAGCCACTTTTGTCTAAGCTTGTATCTTCCAAAACCTCCCTCTTTAGGGATATGCACACCCATTGCTTTTGGTAAGACTGTGTTAGACCAGGGATTCTGAGAATAGTAAGAATTTAAACTACCCTGACTTCATGATCTTTCCTCTTTGTAGAGACAACAGCCCAGTTGCATCACAGCCTTAGTGGCTTCCAACAAGCTGGCTACCGCTTCCAATTTTGAACTGCCTAGCTCCGGCTTGGCAATTCTTCCATTCCTTATAATATCTGCCACATCTAGTGGCACCCGAAGGCCACTGGGTTTGTTCCCCTAATGCCTTGACAGGGATTGTTGAAGCCTGGCTTACCTGGGACACTGGCTTCCTCTCTTCCCATGGAATCCTGGAGCTTCTTCCAGTCCACATGGCCTCTTCATCTGGCCTTGCTATCCATACTTCACACATGGCACCTCAGGTCTTTCTGTGTTTGCTTTGGTTGTATTCCTCCTCTTAGAGCTCAGGACCTTGCATAACGCTAGGCAAATATTCAACCACTGAGTTAGGTGTCTTGAGATAGGATCTCCCTATGTAAGTCCAGGCTGGCTTTAAATTTATTATGTAGCCCTGGACGGCCTTGAACTCTACTTTCCAAGTGCCATAATGATAGATATCTGTGCACCACTGTGCCTAGAAAGACAGTAAGGCTTTAGCCCTCGTGCATATTGTCACATTTGTCATTCCTGTTGATAAAATGAGAATTGTTTAGATCAAAGATAGAGGGCTGATTATAGGCAGGAATATTTTATTGGGGGACAATCTTCATAGGTTCATTAGTATAGAAACTGAGGGCTGGACTTTGAAAGCTGGGTATCCAAGATAGTTGAGTCATGACTATCTAAATAGGAGAATCATGGAGGAATGAGAAGTGTGTAGTGGGACAGGATGGGTATGAGCAGAAGGGAAGACTCTCATATGCTTGGCCCAGGGCTTTACGTCTGGGGTCAGATAGGTCAGCAGAGAATATTCCTATACATTCTAGAGTATTTAGCATCATCTGTGTTACAGCATCCTTGCTAGAGTTGGATGCCGAATGTCCTCCAAAGCTCCTTGAGATAAAGGCTGGTTTCCAGAGTGGTACTGCTAGGAACAGCTGTGGTTTTTCAGGAGGAAAAGCCTTCTGAAAGGTTTTCACTGGAAGTGTCCCCACAGAGGGGACTCTGAAGTCTTTGCCTCCTGGATCATGAGGAAAGCAGCTTGCTCTGCTGTGTGCTTCCCACACTGCCATCTGGTACCCCATCACAGGCCCAAATTATTGGGGCCCCTCTATCTTGGACTAAAACCTGTAAAACTGTGAGCCAAAATAAACTTTTTTCAGTTAATTAACTGAGGAATTTAATTAAAGTAACACGAACCTGTCTATTGGACTGGCCTCTCCCCTCGAGAAGCCAGTAACATACCCTTTTCAGTTGTGACAACCCAAAATGTCTCCAGATGTTGCTTAATGTCCCCCTGGGTACAAGCCACTCCCTAGCGGAGAAGCCCTGCCCAGTCACAATGGTGTTTATGGTGTATCTGTGACTGTTCAGAAGCCCAGCTAGGCTACAAAACTGCCTCACAGGTGAGTCAGTGCACACATTTCCAGTCTGCAGCTTTTACAGCTGGAAGTGGGAAAAAAAAAAACAAAACAGAATCAGTTTCACACGCTTTGGTGAAAACTTTACAATGTTCATAGGCTTTATAGCTCCTGCCAGTAAATGCCCCAAGTACACTTTTTAAAAAAAAGTTTTCCTTATCTATCATCCATCCATCTATCTATCTATCTACCTATCTATCTATCAGCAATCTATCTCTGTATGTGTCTATGTGAGTATACATACCTGTGTGCCCTTGCCTTGCTTGCAAGGAGAACTGAAAAGGGGGTGTCCTCATTGTTTTTTGCCTGTTCCCCTCTGATTTTCTCTCTCTCTTTTTGAAACCAGATCTCTGTTCCTTTTGGGGAAGGTTTTTTTGAACCCTGGACTCATATCTCAGTGAGGCTGCAAGCTAGCAAGCCTCAGCAAGTGTCCTGGCTCTGTCTCCTTTGCTTCTGGGTTACAGGTATTTATGGTTAATCTATCTATCTACCTGTCTGTCTGTCTATCTATCTATCTATCTATCTATCTATCTATCTATCTATCCATCCATCCATCCACCCATCTATCCATCCATCTATCTATCTACCCATCTATCTATCTGTGTTTATGTGTCTGTGTGAGTATTTACCTATGTGTACACTTGCCCATGCCTGCAAGGGGAGGTGAGAAACAGGTGTTTGTGGTTAATGAATACCCACTTGTTATTTGGGTGCTGGGATTCAAACTGTGTTCCTCACAATGTGGATCAATTGCTTTAAACCATCTAGTCATCTCTCTAGTCTTCCAAGTTCACTTTTAAGGTCCTTCTCCCAAGTGCATACTGGCCCAGTGTGGTGGTTTGAATGAGAATGGTCCCCATAGGCTCATGTAGTTGAATACTTAGTTCCCAGTTGGTGGAACTGTTTAGGAAGGATTAGGAAGTGTGGTCTTCTTGGAAGAAGTATGACACCAGGGTTGGGCTTGAGGTTTCAAAAGCCCATGCTATTTCTAGAGCTCTTTCTCCCCCCCCCAGTCTCTTTCTCAGTCTTTCTCTCCCTCTCCCCCCCCAAACACACACACTTCATGGTGTGTCTCAAGATGTGAACTCTCAGCTCCTGTTCCAGTTCCATGCTTCCCACCATGATGGTCATGAACTTGCCCTCGGAAACTGTGAGCCCCTACTAAGTACTTTTTTCTATACATTGTCCTGGTCAGGGTATCTCATTACAGCAATAGAACAGTAATGAAGTCACCTCGTATGCTATGCTGCTTCTCTGATGGTGCATCTGTATGTATGTTTGTTTGAGATAGGTTCTCACTTTGTAGCAAGGCATCCACCCTGAGGCCTTGCAACATTAGATCAAATATATTTAGTTATACTGTCAGAAGACAGAAAGATGCTCATTAGCACAGAAGACAGAGAGAGAGGGAAGAGACAGTCTTAGTTAGAATTTCTGTTGCTGTGAAGAGATACCATGACCATAACAACTCAACTCTTATAAAGGAAAATTTTGTTTGTTTGTTTTGTTTTGTAAAATAGCATTTCTCTGTGTGACAGCCCTGGCTGTCCTGGAACTTACCTTGTAGACCAGGCTGGCCTTGAACCGCTCACATAGATCCATCTACCTCTGCCTCCTGAGTGCTGGGATTACATGGCTGTGCCAGTACTTCCCAGAAAAGGAAAATATTTAATTGGAGCTGGTGTACATTTCAGAGGTTTAGTCCTTTATCCCATGGCAAGAGGCATGATAGCATGTAGGCAGACATGGTGCTGGAGAAGTAGCTGAGAGTTCTACATCTGGATCCACAGGCAACAGGAAGAGGCAATGAGCTACTAGACTTGGCTTGAGCTTCTGAAACCTCAAAGTCCACCCCCAGAGACACACCTCCTCCAACAAGGCCACACCCCTAATAATGCCACTCCCTATGAGTCTATGGGAGCCATTTTCATTCAGACCACCACAATATGTATACATATATAAAACATGTGTTGCTTTTCTTTATATATGTTTGCATGTGCATGTAGTATGTATATATATGTGTCTATAAGTGCACATATTAGTATATACACATACTTTCTCTTTGGTTGAAGACAGGTTGATTATATAGATTAGAAATAATAGTTAACTTCTAGTTACACTTGGATAAACTGGAGAAATTGATCTGGTAACTGTTGAGTCGAGGCTTGTCATTACCATGGTGCTGAATAGTTTTATGCCAACTTGACTCAAGCTAAAGTCATCTAAGAAGAGGGAACCTCAATTGAGAAAATGCTCCCATAAGATTGGGCTGTAGGCAAGCATGTAGGGCATTTTCTTAATTAGTGATTGATGGCAGAGAGCCCCACCCAATGTGCGTGGGGCCATCCATTGGCGGGCGTTCCTGGGTTCTATAAGAAAGCAGGCTGAACAAGCCATGAGAAGTGAGCTAGTAAGCAGTGTTCCTCCACGGTCTCTGCATCAGCTCCTGCCTCCCTGTTCCTGCCAAGCTTGAGTTCCCACCCTCACTGCTTTTATTGATGAACAGTGAGTGAAATAAGCCTTTTCCTCCCTAAGTTGCTTTTGGTCATGGTGTTCCATCACAGCAATAGTAACCCTAACTAAGAGACCTGCCCCTAAAATATGAGGGCCCATCTTCATAAAAGTTAAAGAAACTTGTCTGCCTCCCTCACCCCTGTGCTCAGAGTGACAGGAAAGTACATGGTGGTGGGAAGGGGCTTGTGAGGATGCTTGTGCTAGAGAGCAAAGGACTTAAGTAGAAAGAGTTGTTGACGGAGTACCAAGTATACCTGTGCGTGGTATCACCATAGTCACGGCTGCTGATCCCTGAACCCCTTTGTCTGGAGGTTCATCCACTCTCCACAGGCTGTGTTCAGCTCTGTACTTGACCCAGGTGACATTTGGATAGGGTTTGTCCTTGATTCTGTTTGCTCTTCAATATGGATGGAGGGAAGTGACTGATTCTGGATTTATTTTAATACTGGAGTAACAGGATTTCCTACTAGGTATGGCAAGACAATGGACAAGCATACCTGGGACATTGAATCAAAGTTTAGGGCCAGAGCAGCAAGGTAAGTTCAAATTTTGATGAGAGATGAGAAGAAGCTGAGGTAGAGTGGAGGAATCAGAATGAAGCTTATGCAGTGGTCTTATTTGAGATAGGCCATCAGTCTGTAGCCCAGGCTGGCCTGGAATGCACTGTGTCTCAGTGTGTAGCCCAGGCTGGCCTGGAATGCACTATGGTCCTCATGCTGGCCTTAAACTTCTGGTAATCCTCTTGCTTCGGTTTCTAAATTCTGGGGTGATAGCCACTACATCTGGCAGTCTCCCCCTGTTGATTTCAGGGTAAAGTCAGACATCTAAGGAGAAATGAAGCAGTTTAAAGTCTGTGCCTGGAGTTCACAAGTTGCTGCTAAAGATGCACTATTTGTGAGGACTTTTTCTTGCTGTTCTGTTTTACACGTGGGTGATGTTTAAAGCCACAAGATGGAAAGAAATCACCAACAGATTGTGTCTAGAGAAAAAGAAAGCCATCAAGACTGAGCCCCTGGAGTTTTAAAGATGAAGGTTGGTCCAAATGCTTCTGGATGGCTTGCACAGTTGTCTTAGTCTGAACAACTCACTCTGTCAAGGTCTGACAAGTTTCTAAGTCTTTTCAGCTTTTTCTCAGATCTCCAGATTCAGTCCTTTTAATTACTATCCTCTTAATTCCTATCATCCAAATTATATTTTTGTGATATCTACTATGACATGATAAACTTTACCAAACTCAGAGACTTAGATTTAAGATACCACCTAGTTTCTTGGTTTTTATTGGCATATATTAAACATATATGTATATATATATTATATACATATAATGATGAGTTCCAACATGTCTGTGATGTACTCTATCATATTCACCTCTATTTATTTCCCCTTTGGTTCCCCTTCCTGTTCTTGCTGATCCCTTCCTCTTCTCAGCTCACTCCCCTTGGACTTTAATGTCTTTTTCTTCCCTTGGAGCATCTAAATGTAGCTCATAGTTCTGCAGGACGAGAATGGGGGCTGGGGTGTGAACTCTTCTGTCTCAGAAGAGTTGCTGAAACTCTCCCCTCATTGCTCAGCTAGCGGATGGGTTAGTGTATTCACTGAGGGATGAGGATAATGTCAAGTGAGTTTTGTGACTAACCACACACACACAGAGATAAAAGAACATATATTATGGTTATGGTTTGAAAGTTGATGTGCCCCCTGGTTTCATGTGTTACATGCTTATTCCCCAGCTGATGGCATTATTTTGTGGGGTTGTAAAAACCTTAGAAGATGGGGGCTGTAGTGATATTTTATTTGTGTTTTAGTAAATAAAGCCAACCTGAAGGTCAGAAAAGCAAAACAACCAGCCACTGGCTCTTACCTCTACCTCAGTCCAAAATGGCAATCCCGCCTCCAGGAATCTCAGAATGAGACTGTGTGTGAGAGCTGTCTCTTCCCGTCTTACAAACTTCTCTAGGGATGGGAGTAAAGGCATTCACCACTACCACCCTATGGCAAACTAGCATGGCTACTGGTATTAAAGGTGGGTGTCACCACTGCCTGATCTGTAAATCTGAACTTCAGGTAAGCTTTATTTATTAAAATACAATGAAATATCACTACAAACGGTCAAGCCTTAACTAGAATAAGAAAGTTACTGGGGTACAACTGTATGTTATGCCAAGCCTCATGTTGCTTTTTCTCTCTTGGCCTCGTGTCCACTATGAGGTGACCAGCTCATTCCTCCACATGTTCCAAGCTCATAGTGTCAAGCAACCATGTACCGAACCCTTCAAAACAGTGGGCCCAACTACATATTCCCTCCTCTAAGCTGTTCTCTCGGAGATTCTGGTTGAAATCACATGGAAACAGCGACAGTGGAAGTAGAGTGTTCTGAAAGAGAGAGCTGTGCTTTCCTGGAGCCGAGGCTTCTATCTTCATGAACTCCCAAGCTTCTGCGCAGGGAAAAGGCAGGTGTTTGGCAAACTGTGGCATACAAGGAAAGAGACGACTCGACCAGAGTAAAGAGTCCAGTCAATGCGCAGTCTCTCCCCCAGCTCATCCGTCATTTCCTTGTCTCCTAATCGCTGAGGCTCGACCCTCAAGCTGGGGTTACTTGTGCCAGAGGCTTTAGCTCTGCATAATTCTCGGAAGAATTAAGTTCTAGGCTTTTTCAGGCACTAGCAACTGTCTCTTCTGCTGTGGTTTTGAAGCATTTTGAGCTCACAGGAAGTCCTCATTAGCCAAGGAAAACTGACGCTAGACAGAGATTTGAAGCCAGGTGAATGGTATAGGTTTGTGCATAGGAAGAGGGCAAGCTTAGCAAGAATTTACCTTGATAGAGAATGAAAATGATACTATAACAAGGGAACCATTTTCTCTCGCTTAATAAACCATTATTTCTGATAATAAGTATGTGTTAGAAGCAAAGAATTAAGTAAGTGTTATTATCTGGCTTGAAGGTTTGGCTAACAAAATTGTATGATAAAAGGGCATGGCAAATGAACCTGAGAGTGGAAAATTGATTTCTGTTTATACACAGTTGTATGCAGACATACAGTCTTTAGAACTTTTTTGATTAAAATATGCTTGCAGAAACAGGGTAGCTATACTGAGTATCCATTTTTATTAATTGTCCATATTCACGCACCTAGCACCTACCTCTAGAATAGAACACGGCAGCACCCTTTCTTGTTCAGATTTGGTTGCCATCTAATTCTCTGCTACAAATGTCAATTTTCTTGATTTCTAAAAACTTGCATGAGTTTTAATCTTTCTTTAACTACACTTGATGGAGTTCCTCCTTTTTCTCCTCATTATATCTGTGAGCCCTACAGGTGTTGTGGCTGGTAGCTTTTACAAATTCATTCTTCTTGCTGTGGCATCTCTACCATACACATTAAACTTTATTTCCCACTGGTTGATAGTTGGGAAATTCCTAGTCTGAGGCTATTGGGTACAGACTGAAACTGTATTCAGCCTGTACTGTTCCCAGAGTTGCTACCATGGCACTTGAGAAAGCTGCAGAAGCAAGAAATCTCTCCAACCTTCCTTTGCTCACTCCCCTGAAGCAGTTCATAAGACCCAAATGAGTATCCCCTGAAGCAGGTCGTATAGCTCTCATTCTAGCAAGTTCCCTGCCCCCAGGCCTGGAAGAAGGGGCAGAGATGAAGACACTGAGATATCAAGAACCTGAGCAAAGATACTGTCAAGTCCTCCACTTCTAGCCTATCACCATCAGGCCACACCCCTCTATCTGGCCATCATACTTCTACATACCCCTGTAAAAATAATGTTTGGTTTTTGAGTCTCCATCTCTAAAAGGTCCCACATTATGCAAAAACTATGTAATTGGAGTGCTTTTCTCTGTTCCTCTGTCATTCATTGTAAGGACCTCAGTCAGTGCTTATGTTAATGTGTGAATTTCGGTCATATGCATTCCAGTTGGGTCACAGGTTAGTATTTTTCTTCTTACCTGGGGATCTGTTCATTTGATCTGAACTCTTTAAAAAAATTTCCCCTGTTGGAGCTGAATGGATTAAGGGCAGCAATTAGTCCATTTACCTAAGAAAGGACACAGTGGTTCAGCAGCAGAAATGAGAAACCATTATACCCACAATGTGGCAAAACAAGGTAAGTAGCAGGGCAGAGAAGAGGTTACTGAAACAGGTATTTGTGAAGGGAGGGACGCCATTGATTCCCCTAAATGTTTTACCGAAAACATCGGAAGACCGATGGAGCTTCCAGTTACACTTTCTTTCATGCTGCTTCTTGGATACAGGCAAAAACATTTCCCATCACACATCATGCATGAGCTGAGAAACGGTCCATTTCTTTGGACTAGATAAAAGACATTTCGAAGCAGTAAGAAGGGGATGTATCTCTTGTGTACCCTGCAGAACTGTCATGAAGGCCTTGTGCTATAGTTTAATTGGCAGTATTTTTATTCTTCTGTGGAAGTGGATAAACAATAATGCACTTAAAAGCAATATTAACTGAAAGCCGATGAAATACATTTAAAGTTATATTAATGTCATAACGTCTTAGCACAACCATTGAGCTCAGCAATTTGCAAACATTGCCTCATTTAATTTAGTCTTCACAGCAGCCTCAGATGGTGGGTATGATATTTTTGTCCATGGAGAATCAGACTCTTTATTTATGTGCATTGTTGTTTGACCTTGGGAGTTACAGATAGTTGTGAGCTGCCATGTGGGTGCTGGAAATTGAACCCTGGTCCTCTGGAAGAACAGTCAGTGCTCTTAACCACTGACCCATCTCTTCAGACACTTTAAATGAGGCAGATCAGAAGTAAGTGATGAAGCCAGGATTCAAACTCAGGTATTTGTCACTTATGAAATACCAACTTCTCAAGACAAAGAAATCAATGATTTGGGGCTGCTCTATTAGATGAGGAATTCAATTGAGATGAAGAGGGGCAAGAAGATAGTTTTGGCATTGTCCTTCGACAGCAGTATTCTTCACTTTGGTATGTGTGTGTCTGTGTGTGTGAGAGAGAAGAGGAGCGTGCATGTATGTTGGTGTGGGTGTTCTTGCCTGTGCAAATATGTGTGGAGGCCAGAGATTGATGTCTGGTGTCTTCCTCTATCACTCTCCACCTGGAGCTTACTGTTTTAGTTGAACTGGCTGGCCAGCAAGCCCCAGAATTCACCTGTGTCCCCTGCCCTCCCACACTGGAGTTAGAGATGTGTGGTGTTGTGCCCAGCTTTCACGTGGATTCTGAGACTCTGACCTCAGACACTCATTTGTGCAGCAAGCACTTTACCCACTTAGCCATCTCCTGGCCCAACTCAAGCTGTTCTAGTTATAAAAGCCACCTCCTGGGCCGACTCTCTGGTCATCTGCTGACGACATCATTGTAATTATGGATAGTTGGCTTGTGAGTGTCCCTGCTTCTGCCATTGGTGATCTGTTATCAACACAATTAGAGCAAGGTTCAATACATAAGTTAGGACATGTTCCCGCTCTGCCCCAAACTCTCCAAGGCTTCCTGTCTCACTTGGACAAAAATCTAGAACCTAGGCATCTGTAGATCCCCTGACCTTAGGTCACTGTCTGGCTCCCTTTCTTATTACTACCCCCTTCCTTGGGCACAACATCATCTTTCTTATTTGCCCAACTTGGCTCTGTCTTAGTTTGTGTCCCCTGACTATGGACTTGGAGACCAGGGTTTGAGTATAAATCACTTATTTGGAAAGTGCCCTTAGGAAATCAAAGGGGTGCTGGGAAAGTGGGAAGCAGTCCTCTAAAGGGTTGCTTATCAAGCCAGTAACCACTAGAGGCAACTGATCAAATTTCTATGGCAAAATCAGATCCAGCACTAACCATGTAAATCATTGGATAATGGCGTTATCTTGCCCAGATAGCAGAGGCCTGGGGGACTTCTACACCAACTGTTGGCTGTTCCTGGACTGTGTCTGTTCCCATTCCTGTTAGTGGCTTTGTGTGGGAACAGAGCAGGCTCCAGTGCCCAGAAAGAGCCCTGAGGTAAGAAGGATACAAATGCCAGGACGTTAATATTGGGCTGAGATGAAAATAATAAAGTTTAATGCATAGATGTGAACAGGACCTGGGAAATGTCCACTGCAGTCCATAAACTGGCTTGGATAATCACTTGCTGTGCCTTCTCCAGAGCTCCTAATATAGGCACTTATCTCCTGTGGATTGTCTTTCTTCCTCCATTAAATAAGAGCTCCACAAAGCGGGTGCACTTTGGCCTGCTAGGTTTGCTGCCTTATTCCCAGGACCTAGCATAGAGTCTAGTAGATTGCAAGAGTGAAATAAGAATTGAATGAATGAATCAATAAATGAAAGATGATCTTTTAAAATATCTATTTTGTTCCTATGTTTGCTATTTGAGTTGTAATTCTTAGGGATGAAGACTAACCTATAGGCACCTTTAAGGTTGATATTCCTCTTGTTTTATATTAGGTCTTGATTGTGAATGGCTTTGAACGTACCCCCCCATCACACTGAATATCTTTGTTGTGTACATATTCATGTATGTGCAGGTACGCATGTGGGTTTGTACACATGTACATGTGTGCATGTGTGCATGGCGCTTCAAGGATAATCTTGGTTGTTCTTCACACACCATTAACTTTTTTTCCTTTTTTGAGACAGGGCCCAGAGTTCACAAGCAGACTAGCCTGGCTGGCCAGTGAGTCCCAGGACTCTGGGGCTCTCTGTTGGCACTATAAGAGCCATCACACCTGCCTTTTTTTCTCCACAGGAGTTTTGGGACTTGAACTCAAAAACCCACGCTTTTTCAGTAAGGACTTTTTGGAGGGGTTTCCCCAGCCCAATATTGAATATCTTATTGTATATCAGGCCCTGTTCAAAGTGTAAGGAACACTGTGGTACATCAACAGGGAGTGACTTTGGCAGCAAGCAACAGAAACACCAAAGGCAATGGCCTTACCCAAGTGAGGGTTTTATTTTTCTCATGTAATTAGAAGTCTAGACACAAGCAGTCCCCTGCTCTTATCATCACTCTGAGGGGCCATCAGGGACCATGTCTGCTTCTCTTTCTTATAGTCCCAAGTTTGTTGCCCCAACATCAGCAGCTTCTGTATTCCAAGCAGGAAAGAGAAATGGCAAAGGGAAATTTTATGTTCCAGCGAATGCTCCACCTTGGCATGCTTTCCCGGAAACCTTGCCCCATGGATTCTTACCCACTTAGTATCTTCTCCTGTCAACAAGGGAGCTAAGAAAGATGCTTTCAATTTCTAGTTTTTTCTGTTTGTTGGACTCTTTGTTTGCACACACAAATTTGAGGGAAAAGATATAGTTAAATACATCTTGATTGGGAACCAGCCACACTAGCATGAACTGAGAGGAAGCATGGCCTGCCTAGGCTATCACTGTAGTGCAGAAAAACAGACCGTAAGGCTGTGAGCATTCCCTTCTGCTTGCCAGCTACTCCCAACACTCCTGAGTGCTGTGCAGTGATCAGGGAGGGGAGGAGCTAAAAGGTGACTCAGATTCTGCTATTTACCTGGAGTTAGGGAAGAGCTGACCTTAGAGCTGGCTTCTGGTGGCAAGAGAGAGGCAGCCTCACCTTGACTGACCCACTGTTGGTTATACTTTACTCTAGGAAAAGAAAGTGGTAGAACCACGCCCACCTAGCTCTGTAAAAGAGAAGATAGCAAACGTGCTCTGTGAGGCTCACCACCCCCTGCTCCCCACCCCCTGCTCCCTACCCCCAGTCCCCCATCCCCTGCTCCTCACCCCCTGCTCCCCACCCCCAGCCCCCCACCCCTGCTTGTACCTTTTTCTTTTCTCCTTCACACACAAAGCAGAAGTTTAAGTATTTCCTTGATGGGAAATGACCATGGGGGGGGGTAAATACGCTAATAAGCTTTTGTTAGTTATTTTCTTTTTAAGTACGTGTGTGTGTGTGTGTGTGTGTGTGTGTGTGTGTGTGTGTGTGTGTTCCTCTTGACAAAGTGTGGCACTCAGGTCTCACACAAACTTTTGTATACAAGCAAAGACACCACCAAACAAAACAAAAGAAAAAAATAATAGCACTTTTCTTCGCTCCCCTGTCAGTACAAGGTGGGTGAGAATGCTCTTTTCCACCCCCAGGGAAATAAGCAGCTACAGACATTAAAGTTTTTTTGTATTACATTTATTTATTCATGTATATATTTATGTGGGTTGTACAGGTTAAAGGACAGCTTTCAGGAACTTGTTCTCTCCTGCCAGCATGTTGGTCCAAATCAAGGTGCCAAGCTTGGCAGAGAACTTCTTTACCCACTGAACCATTTCAGCAACCCGGATGTGGACAATTTGTAATAGAACAGTTTGAGGGAAATTCTGTTAATGAGTATACAAGCCTGGTGACCGTGATGCTTATAAATGGAAGTACTAGCTGTTAACTCAGTTCTGTGTCTTCCAGAACCTGTCCATGGCAATGCAGACCCCATGGGGGGGTTCATACATGGCCTCAGAAACACTTTTGCATGCTGCTTCTTATTTCGGAAGTCCGGCTCGTACTTAAACTGCCCTCCCCCTGTAATCAGATTGATGACTACCTTAGTTTATCACCATAGAAACTTCATCCAGTAAGTGATGGAAGCAGGTGCAGAGAGCCACAGCCAAGCCCTGGTCCAAACTCCTGGAGTCCAGTCATAGAGAGGGAGGAGCGATACTATGAGCAAAGGGGCCAAGACCATGATGGGGAACCCACAGAAACAGCTGACCCCGATGACAGCTGGGAAAGCAGCATAGGACCAAACTAGGCCCTCTGAATGTGGGTGGCAGTTGGGTGGCCTGGGAAGTTTGTGGGGCCACTGGCAGTGGAACCAGTATTTATCTCTAGTGCATGAACTGGTTCTTTGGAGCCCGTTCCCTTTGGAGGAATACCTTGCTCAGCCTAGACACGGGGGGGAGGGCCTTGGTCCTGCCTCAAGTGATGTGACTTACTTGGTTGACTCCCCATGGGAGGTCTCACCCTCTTTGAGGAGTGGATGAGGCGTGGGATAGGTGGGAGGAGTAGGAGGACAGGAGGGAGAGGGGACTGGGATTGGTTTATAAAATAAGATTGTTAAAAAATAAAAATAAAAAAGACCCTGTCATGGAAGAATATGGCAGGATTTGGTTTTGGTTCTACAGTGCCAGAGCCTAACCCCAAATCCCCACTCTAGGCAAGAACTCTACCACTGAGCTCCGATGCCCCCACTGATAGCCCTGAGTGCCTCTTATGTATGATCATAATAGACATCTTAATGTGGTTGGACTTGTTTCCCCTTGAGCCTCAGCTGATGTGAGTTTTCTTTTTACTGGCGGTCATTTCCTACCGGTGCCCTATGCTGTGGGCAGCTGTCCTTCACACAAATTGAGAACTCTGGTGGTCCCTAACAACACCCTAGCTCAATGAGAATCAGCAGGTGCGTTCAAGTTCACTTGCAAGAGAGTCAAAGGGGAGCAGGGTGAAAAGTGTCAGTAAACGCCATGGGTGTGAGATTGCCCGATGTCTCAGTGGCTAATGATTTTTCGTTGTTTTGCAGAATAAATGCTTCCCGTCTTAGTTCATTTTTAGGTTGGTGTGGGGTCACTCTGTGTTTGCCCTTTGTGTTTCAGCCCAGATGTCACCTAAGGACCCTAAGAAGACTCAGTGCTTCTAAAAGGCTGTTGCATACAGTGAGAGGATTTTCTCTTCTCTCTAGCCTTCTCGGTTCTTTAGCTGCATGTTTCAGATTGCATCCTCTGCCGCCGTTCTTTCCCTCCCTCCTCTCCTATCTTCATCTTTTCCTTCCACCTTACTTTTGGTGGTGCTGGCAGTGAAACTCAGGCCCCACACATGGGAGGCAAATACCTTACCACTAAGCTGGACTCCTCGTCCACAGTTTCTCTTTTCAGTTGTAAGATCTAGAATACAGCCAGGGACTTTGTCATGTGGTCCCAGCTACTTGGGAAGCTGAGGCAAGAGGATGCTGGAGTACCACCTGGGAAACTGCAAGAATCTATCATGAAAGGGGAGAGGAGAGAAGGAAGGAGGAAGAGGCAGGGGATTCTGTCTAATAATGATTTTGGACATGACCTTTAGGACATCCCACTTTCTCTCTACATGGAGAAGCCCTCCATCTTAGCTCATGTACTCATAAAGCTTTACACTTCATTTTTCTTCTTGCTCAGAATCCATCCTGCCCTTGCACAGACTTGGCAAGTATTCTACATCTGAACCATGTCCCAGACTGTTTTCTTGTATGTGACAGAGTCTGACTCCCGAGTGGCTGGGATTAGAGGCATGTGCTACTCCACACAGCTAAAAAACCAAAGCAAACCAAACACTGTGTTCTTGACACTAACACCCTGATTCTACCTATAGAATAAGCATAAAAACTGAAAGATTTTGAGAACCAAGATTTGTTCTTAAATGTTACTCCAATGATTTAAACATTCTATTACGATAACAAGAAGAAATTATTTATAACGATTTATAACCCAATCCTTAAAACAATAAGAAGAAATAATGATATTGTTCTGAGTGAGAGGGAAGCAATAACATGTAGTTTTGGATGAATATCCTGTTTTGAAATGAGTTAGGAAATCTGAAATGTGAGGCTGGAGTGTGGCCGGAGAGTGGCCTAGTCAGAGAGTGTTACCCAGCATGCATATAGCAGAGGGCCCAATCCCCAGCATAGCCCCAAACCAAAACTAAACAAACACCCCCAGAAGACACTGTCTCCGAATATCAAGTGCTGAATAGAAAGGATGTAACACTTTTCTTTCTTAGTTTGTATTTTTCTGCTAAGTTTAGATGATCTTCGTAGCGACCGGATGTGTCAGATTCTGCAGGAAGAAAGGCTGGATCTGCAGTCAGCGGCAGAGCACCTGCCTGTCACGTGCAAGGGCTTAAGGTTCCATCCTGTGTCTGTCTCTCTGCCTGTCTCTGTCTCTCTCTCTCGTCTCAAGACAAAAATAAGACGTATAACATAGGAGCTGAAGAACTGACCGTTCGCTTTACGTGGGAACAGAATTGGAGCTGCTGCGGTTTCCTACAGAAGTCTGGGAGGAGAGATGCATGGGTCTTCCCAAGCTAGGCGTTTTTCTACTTACTATTTAGAGGGCTTTACGAATACTATACTGTTTAAAATAAATATGAAGATGAAGGTTTGAAATGGCAGCCAGGCTCACAATGAAAAGATGCTAGATAGCCAGACACAGTGGCATATTCTTTAAGCCCAGCACTCAGGAGGCAAAGGCAGGAGGGTTGCCGGTTCTAGGCCACGCTGAGCTAAAGAGGGAGATCTTGTCTCAAAGAGAAATTTGAAAAGGACTGAGGTCGCAGTTTAGTGAGCAGCACTTACCTAGCACAGGCTTAGCATTGTGAGGTGCTGGGTTCCATCTCAAGTACCACACACAAAAAGACAGGGAAGAAACAAAGTCATAAGGAGACCGTGTACAGACGGCCTCGAGGGAGCGCTGTGCTCCTCAGCCATCCACATGGGGGGCTTCTAGAGCCTAGCTACTCTTGTTCTGTAAGGTGAGCATGTGAAGCACACACTGTATACAGATAGTGAGGAACTGTGGAAAGCCCTGCATGCCGCAGGAACTCAATTAGAATTATTGTGTTGGGTCCCCCCCCTTATTTTTAGTTTATTTTCTGATTTTTATCAGATGATATATTTTTTATGTGTATGAGAATTTAGCCTGAATGTATTTATGCACCATGTGTATATCTAGTGCTTGTGGAGGCTAGAAGAGGGTGTCAGATCCCCAAGAACTAGAGGTACACAGGGGTTGTGAACCACCATGTAGGTAGTGGCAAATAAAGCGGCGTCTTCTAGAAGAACAGCCAGTGGTTTTAAGCATGGAGTCATCTCTCCAGCTTTTCCTTTCTGTTTTTGAAGATAGGGTCTCACTCTATAGTCTGTGATGGCCTCACTCTTGCCATCCTCCTGCCTCAGATTCTCAAGTCCTGGGAGTATAGACGTGAGACACTATGGCTACAAATTTTGGATTGTGATGTGCGCATGCTTGCCACCCACCGCTGGAAAGCAAGAAGAGCCTGAATGTTACAAACTGCCGTTTGCTTTGAGATGTAGCTCTTACTCTTTGAACGTCCCTTTCTGTGGACTTCCTTCCGGTTAGACGGCCTAACAGGGTGACTGGCTTGTCCGGTCGCTTTATCTCTTGCCATTTAAACACACATCCTGTTGAGATAACCCCTGGAACTCTACTACACAGCCAGGAAAACTGTAACTGTCCGTATTTTGTCCTGTTCCTTCTGGTTGTGGGTGTCATTGATTATGGAACGAGAAAGCTGACGTCTATGAATAGAAGGAAATGTCTTCTGCAGGGAAGTCCTCTGCCGTGTTTGCTAAGTCTGCTCAAGAAACTGGGGTCCATAAAATGACTAAGGGAGCACTCCTAAGTCAGTTTGTCGCAGAACATGGCCCCATCCAAAAGATAAGACCCAGACTGCCTGAAGACAATGGTAAAATGTTAAAGGACCTTCCCTGAAAATCTAAAAGTGACCCCTAGAAGCCAGAAATTGAACACAAAAAGTAAAACAGAAAATGGCTGTTGACAATGAAGTTCTTCTCAGGAAAACATTACCAGCATTAATGATTCTGCCGTGGTTGTCTGATGGGAGGGGTGCTCTCAAGCTACCTTGATTGCTTGGAGTTAGTTCAGTTATGAATTTTAATCATATAAAGTGGTACCTAGTGGCACCTAAACATATTGAAGGACTTAAAGGATGAGTTAAAAATCATTCAAAGTCATTGTGAGTATCAGTTTGAAGACAGCCTTGGGAACCGGCTTCCATAGATTTCTGTGTTGATCGTGATACTAGGGCAGAGGGCTTGTCAGTTTTCGCTGCAGACAGTTGTCACTCTTTGTCATTATTTCTTATATACGGGAAAGCCTGAATTTATAATCCAAACCTTACTGAAACAACTTTAACGGAATTTGTTTTGGCATACATCCATTATGCACGGTGATAGGTTTCGACAGGCAGTTTCAAACATATATAATGCATTGTGATAGCCTCCATTCCTCCACCTTTCCCTCCTCCCACCACAGATAAATTTTAATTTCATTCTTATATGATGAATTACTCTTTTAATTAACTTACATATTAATTTCAGATATGCTTTTGTCTTTGTTCCTGATTGATTTTAAAATTTGATCCTAACCTTTTGAAACTCAGCTTTAATAAAACGTAAATTCACCCTGTAATGTGCTAGGCGACAGAGCCCTACAATGCTAGAATGAGAAGGGCCTTAAAGAGCATTGTTTCTCTCATTTCTGTTTGTAGGATAATTACTACAGAATTGTTAACAGCGGTGATATGTTAATGGGAATAATGTTAATTTGAGATGTTATTTTTTAGTTGGCCTATTTTGATTTACAAATCTGCTTAAAACGAGAGAGGGACTACAGCACAACCCTTGCCTAGAATGTACAAGACAAAGTATTCCATCCCCCACACTGTCGTATAGTGCAAACTGGCCCAAACATATACCTTGATGGAGGTTTGCCTCAAACTTCTGATCCCCCGCCTCTATTTGCCTCTCCCTCTACAGTGCTGAGATTATAGGCATGCACCACCATGGCCAGTTTGTGTAGCACTGGAGATGGAATCCAGGGCTTCATGCAAACCCTCTACCAACTTAGCAACATCCCCAGTCTGTTAACGCCGAAGAAACTTCATTTGAAAAGAGTTTTACCATAGATGTCTGTGTTGACCAGAACAATTTGGAACTTTATAATAAAACTGATAGAAATTCAGGTAGCTCTTTCTCAGTTGTGCACAGAACTCAGCCCTGTGGACAGCCAACGGTTGTCCCTCTCACATTGTAGAAGAAGGTGATTTTGTGTGATCCACTCCGACACTCTAGTGTCCAGCTCTCTCTGTCCATTGCCTTCTCTTGAGTAAACTGGAAAGCTAACAGATTCTCTCACTAGGATGAGTTCTACGAAGGTTTCCAGGTGTTCTTCTGATACCTATGTTTTTACCTTTGGGGGACTCTGATCCTTTAACCTGAGATGGACCAGTAGCTACTGTATACCAGGAAGCTGCACATCGCCCTTTCTGGTCTTTAGATAAGACACTGGAATGTGAAGAAACTTAGAGACTGCGTACAGGAAGTTGGATTGATTACCTAGTCAGTTCTGAATCTGTGTTTACTCAGGTTTTACATCGATGTTCTTTCTAGCCCACTGTATAAAGACATTTTTAGTCTGTAACAAGTGGCTGTTGGTTTTGAATTTGAGTTGTTGCTGTTCCCATAGCAACCACTTGTTATCAAACAAGAATGCTCCCATCACCCCGGGGCTCCTTTCAGTACCATTTGCTCTACCTTTACCCCACAAAGCGCTGTCTTCCCAGCTGCTAGTCTTTCACTTCCTCCTTTGGTTGGAATATTTCTCTTGACCTTGTATCAAACAGCCTCTATGTTCTTCAGACCTTTAACCGGTATCCGTTATGGCGTGAAATTGCATGCTGAACCATTGCCTTTTAGCACACATCCAGAACTTCTGATGAAGTCAAGAAGGAAGCCTCTGGGAGGAGGTGGAGATTTGGCTTTCCAAATCTGGGTCACATTTACTGCACAAGTGTAAACGTTTTGTATTATTGTGTTTCTTTGATGTTTATCTTCTTATTTAGGATGCATAATTTTGATTTGCATTTATAGTAGTTACATAAAGTTTCTTTCACAATTAATTTCAGAGCCAGGAAGGTCGCTCAGGTGTAGATTCCTCACTTAGCGTGTGCGAGGTTCTAGGCTGGATTGCCAACACTGTAGAAAGAAAAATCCCGTTTGCAATCAGTTGAGGTAAAGAAAAACACTAATTGGGGGTTGGCGATGTAACTCAGTTGGTGGAGTACTTGCCTCACACGTGCTCAGAGCCCTAGATTAGGATATGCCTAGTGCTATGTAAACCAGATGTGATGGTCAGACCCATAATCCTGTCCTCAAGAGGTAGATAGAGGTCAGGAGGACCAGAGGTTCAAGGTCATCCTTGGTTACATAGCAAGTTCAGTGCAGGTTGGGGTACACAAACCACTATCTCAAAGTAAGTAGATATAAGATAAATAAATAAATACATTAAAAGAGAATTAATTAAACACCTCAGATAGTTGTTATGAGCTAGGAAATCACAAAATTCACACCTCTGTTGGCAAAGGAAAGAAATGTAGTAAAAATCTGGGCTATAGTCTCATCTTTTTCTGTTGTTATTTGTTTTGATACAAGGCTTCTCTGGATAGCTCTGGCTGTCCTGGAACTCATACTGTAGACCAGGCCGGCCTCAGACTCAGAGATTCGCTGCATCTGCTTCCTGAGTGCTGGGATTAAAGGTGTGCACCACCATCTGGCTCATCTTTCTTTTTTCCTTTCCTTCCCCTCCCCTTTCCTTTCCCCTTCCCTGGACAATAATGAAGCCAACCTCTGGGCATGTCTGTGAGGATATTTCCAGAGAGGCTAAACTGATGGGGAAAGAACTGACTCCCATGAGCTGTCCTCTGATCTCCACACATGCACCATGGCACATACCACACCACACACACACACATACACACTCACACACACACCCCACACATATACACCACACACACACACTCACACACCACATACACACACTCACACGCCACACATACACACCACATACACACACTCACACACCACACATACATACCACATACACACACTCATACACCACACACACAACACAGCACACACACATACACACCACACCCCCCCACATACATCACATATACCACCCCACATATACACATCACACACATACCACACCACACATACATACTACATACACCACACACACCATACCATACACACACACACGACATACACCACACCACACACACACACATACACACACATGAAATGTAGACAATAAGACCTATCCTTAGTGTGGTGGTGCCATTCTACGGTCTAAGGTCCAGGAACAACAAAAATGAAAAAGAAGAAGGAGCAAGTGAGCTGGGCACCAGCTTCCCTCTCTCTCTGCTTCCTGGCTGTGGACACAGAATGACCAACTGCCTCACACTCCTGTCACCTCGGCTAGAGCTAGTTTCCCACTGTGTCTTCCCCACACGGTAGACGGTCCCCTCAAATCATGAGCCAAAACAAGCCTATCTTTCCTTACATTGCTTCCGTTAGGTATTTCTTTCGTCACAACAAGAAAAGCAGCCAGCAGAGAAGGTACTAAAAAGTGGAGACTTGTCTGGTTGCTGCTCAGCGGATAAAGGTGCTGGCTGCCAAGCCTGACAGCCTGCGTTCAATCCCTACAACCCACAAGATGAAATAAGAGAATTGATGCCTGCGAGTTGTCCTCCAACTGGGGCCTGTGTGCATTTAAGTCCCTGACCTGTGGAGTTAGGGACAGACAGGTCCCTGGAACTTACTGGCCAGACCATCTAGCCCCATGTCCATGAGAGACCCTGTCTCAGAAACAGAGTGAATCACTTCTGAAAAACAAGATCCATGGTTGACCTCTGGCCTCCACACTCAAGCATATGCGTGTGCACTTGCACACATGTACACACACATATACACACACACATGCAGACATATACACATACACACATGCACCAACACCCTTGGACACATACACACATGGGCACCTTCCAAATACATGCTTCCACACACATGGATATACACACAAAGTGGGGACTTCAGGATTTGTAAAGTTAGAGTCCTCAAAAGCAGGATTTGTGAACTCACAGAGAAGTGTGTGAGTCTTGGTCTTTTCTTCTGCCCCATGAAGACACAAAATTTGTTCCTTCTGTTCTTCACATGGCAGTGTGCTGAGAGCAAGTGCCATGGAAGAAACAGGCCCCCAGCACACATCAAGCCTGCTGGCCCCATTGTCTCTGATTCTCCAGCTTCCAGAGCTGTAAGAAATCCTTCCTGTTGTTTATAAATGGTGTAGCCTGGGGTATTTTGTTATGGCAACTGGGATGAACTAAGGCACTGATAGAGCCACGATGAAGAAGAAAGTCTCTAAGCTTGCTGACGCCACACAGTGTATCTATTTATCTTTTCTTCCTCAGTTCTCATTAAAGCCCCTCACATCTAGGATTCACTAAGAACTCATTTTCTTTGTTTTTGTGGTGCTAGCTGGGGTGGTCAGAGCATTTTGGCGGCAGTGGGGGGGGGTAGCATTATTAAAGGTATTGAACTGGAACACAGAGAAAATAAACAAGCATTTACACATCATAACTAACCAAAACTTTGATAGCTCAACACATACAGTATATACACTGTATAACACTGAGGGCATACAAGGTGTACATTCTAAGAATAAAAATATAGAATGAATCAAAGAAAAATAAACAGCCTTCTGGCCCTGACACCCACAGTACAGAGCAACTAAACAGCCAGTTAAGGGAGGATCAAGAAGGCCTAGAAGAGGTTTCTAGCCACAAATGGACTGGGTAGTCTCAGGTCTGGAGCCCGTGGCCTGGGTACAGCTTGGAATATACCCATTAACTTCTCGCTCCCTCTGCTGGCCTTGCCCAGCATGTGCACTGCGTTATTAACAGCCCCGGCTACTCCCCGCTGGAGTCCATTGAAACTGCTGGTGATGGGCAGAGCACCCCGCAGCTGCCTTTTCTGCAACAGTTGTAACATGAAAGCCTACAGTCACACAGGCAGTTTGATTGATTGTGCTTATTCAGATCCAAAGGAACTCTCAGCCCTGACCTCTCCTGTCTTCCTCTGTCCCAGAGAAGAGAACTGAAGGCTGGCCACCCTGCCCACATCCAAGGTTCTTACTTGGCGTCCTAGGGCTCCCTGCTACCTCTCTGGTTGCTCCTCTCAACTGTATTTTGCTGCTTTTCTCTCCTCTCTCACCCTCTGCACAGCCTCCGCCCCTAGCTGGTGCCATTTGTAAGTCAAACACTTCACTGCGCAGCCCTGTCTTTAGCTGCAGAGCAGAGCTGGGGTTAGCCGCTCTAATTAGGCAGCCTCTTATGTCTCCATTTGTGCTTAATTTAAAGCTGTAAAAAGCTTTTCAAAATAGGTGTGTGCTCAACTTGACAGTTGTGCTAAAACAATGCCTCGGATGAGGAGGAAGCAAGACACGCTTGCCATTTCCCCTTCCATAATTTAGAGAGAGTTGGTGGCCCCTCCCCCGTCAGGAGACAAGCGCCTCTTTGGGAACAATTCTCTTTCTGTAGTGCCATCTGAAGCAGCAAATGTTTCTTTTGCAGTTATTCGAGCCCCCACCCCCACCCCCAGCCTGCAACACAGGGACTGAAGAGTGAATTAGGACTTAGGGAGGCTGTCTGCATCCCATAAATAAACAATGAGAGCCTGGCCATTTCATTACAGAGCTTAAATACACAGTACAGATGGTCCGTGGCAGCGCTGCGCGTGCATAACCCATTTAAGAGACGACATTATAGGGTCAGAGGCATTAATGTGCTCTTCGTACCATTCATTTACTCAAGTTACGAGCTGCGAGTTATAGTTAACACGGCTTCAAAGCTATAGGTCAGGCGAATTACTGCAGTCAGTGACACCGAGAAGACCAGGGAATTGGTGAACGGCAAGAGGATAAATCCTAAATTGGCCTGGGGATTTATAGCTCTGAGCTTAATCTAATAGATGCTATTAGCCATTGATCCTTCTCATGGAATCGTAAGTGAAAAAGAAAAATCAATTCAAGTTTACTTACATACACACATGAAAAGGTAATTAAGTGGTCAGCTCATTGATTCATCTGAGAGGTTCGGACTTTCAGATAGAGATAGTTCTAGGTGCTCAGGAGTTGTTATGGTCAGAGCCAGGGCTCTGGCAAACCTCACAATCTAGGCGCAACCAGCTGCCCTTGGTCCTCAATGTGCTAAATCCCGGTTAAGGTGTGGCCCTGCCCATTATTGACTCATCATTACATCGACTCTAATCAGTCCTGGAAGGCGACATTACATCGGCTCTAATCAGTCCTGGAAGGCGGTCTCACAAGGTGTGAGAAATGCATGAAATCTTTCAGAGATGCTCAGTCTTTCCCCTCCCGCAGCACGAGACTCCTGGGAGAACTCTAATTTGTTGGGGTTCATTGTCTCAAGAGGAGCGGCATGAATAGCTCTCTTTAGAGCAATGGTTCTCAGCCTGTAGGTTGAGACCCCCATCCCAGGGTCGCGTCTCGAATATCCTGCATATCAGATATTAACTTTACGATTCATTACAGTAGCAAAATTACAGTTATGAAGTAGCAATGAAGTAATTTTATGGTTGGGGGTCACCACAACATGAGGAGCTGTATTAAGGGTTCACAGCATTTATAAGGTTGAGAACCACTGCTCTCGGGGAACCCTGTTAAGATAGTTACTGCTAAGTCTTTTCTTAGAACGTCAGTGAAGACCCATTAGGGGGAAATTCCTTCTGGTCAAGAGACTAGAATCTCTGGCCTTCATAAAGGCTTGATATTCCCTGTGGGTAGGTCACCCATCTAACCCTGGGACTACCCCTCGGGAAGCAGGGATTGCCCATAGAAAATGGGTTCTCAAGCCACAGTAAAGGGACAGGCAGAATAACTATCCTTTTAATGAGATAAGTTTTCCTTCCCAGGTTCTGTGCCCTTCGCACAGTGTTTACAGAATGTGGCCGTGCTGCTCTGTAAGTCTGTCTGCTTCACAGTTACTGAGAAAGGTGGTCTCCTTTTCTTTCTCAGTTCTAAGCTTGCTTCTGCTAACATTTTGGGGTTCCAGACTCTTCCCTAAAGAGTCCTTTCCCACTATATGACTCCTGCTATTGTGTGTCTGAGCTCTATCTTCGTCGCAAAAAAAAAAAAAAAGAAAAGAAAGGGAAAAAATAGGAAGGAAGAAGGAAGGGAGGAACAGAGGGAGGGAGGAAAGAAGGAAGGAGAGAAGGAAGGAAGGAATGAAGAAGGAAGGAAGGGACAAAGGAAGGAAGGAAGGAAGGAAGGAAGAAGAAAGGAAGGAAGGAAGGAAGAAGGAGGGAGGAAGGGAGGGAGGGACGGAGGAAGGGAGGGAAGGAGGGAAGAAAGGAGGGAAGGAAGGAGAAAAAGAGAATTAGTGCTGGTCTTGACAAAATGATGAAATGGCTCATGTCATCTTGGTGGAGGAGATATTTGAATGGCTTTTGAAGGAGTGGTGTGAATGTGCTCTTTTAAGCTTTGTTTGTTGTGGGGTGGGTGCATGCCGCAGTGTGCTTTTGGAGGTCAGAGGACAGCTTGCTGGAGTCGATTCTCTCCTTCCTCCATGAGCGTCCTGGGAACTGAACTCAGGCAGAAAGCTTGGCAGCAAGTGCTTTAACCCTCTGAGCCATCTTGCGAGGTCTAGTAGATGTGTTCATTCAGAATGCAAAAGTCTAAACGTGAGTCACGGAGGCCCTTGGCCGGGCCAGCACTGCTCCAAAATCCTGAAAAGGAGTGCCGGAGCAACAAACACTTGTGCATTTTCTGGTGTCCTTTTAAAAGCTGACATGATTTCCACATAACTAAAAATTAATTCTTGTAAAACATAAAACTAGCCAGGCATTGGTGGCACACACTTTAAACCCAGCACTCGGGAGGCAGACGCAGGCGGATCTTAGTGAGCTTGAGGCCAGCCTGGTCTACAAAGTGAGTTCCAGGACAGCCAGGACTGTTACACAGAGAAACCGTGTCTCGAAAAACAAATAAACAAATAAAACATAAAACTATTGGTTAATTAAAACTAACCATCTCAAAGCAAGCAATTCAGTGGCATCTAGTATAGTCACTGTGTTGTGGTTACCATAACTACCCAACAGATTTTTGGGTTTTTTTGTTTTGTTTTGTTTTTGTTCTATTTTTCAAGACAAGGTTTCTCCGTAGTTTTGGTGTCTGTCCTGGAACTAGCTCTTGTAGACCAGGCTGGTCTCGAACTCACAGAGATCTGCCTGCCTCTGCCTCCCCAGTGCTGGGATTAAAGGCGTGTGCCACCACCGCCCGGCCCCAACAGATTTTAAACTCCATTATCATTAAACAATGATGCTTCCCTTTTGCTTCCTCCCCTCTCTTTCCCATCTTTTTTTTTCTTCCTGAAAGGGTCTCACTGTGTAGCTCAGGCTAACCTTGAACTCTCTGATCATCCTGCCTCTGCCTCCTAAATGTTAAGATTACAAGTATGCTCTACACTGGACTGAGCTCCCAAAGTCCAGCTGAAGAATGGGAGGAGTAAGAATATGAGCAAAGAGGTTAAGACCATGATGGGTACATCCACTAAAACAGTTTACCTGAGCTAATGGGAACTCACCAGCTCCAGCTGGACAGGGAAGGAACCAGCATAGGACCAAGCTAGACCCTCTAAATGTGGGTAACAGTTGTATGGCTGGCAGACTATGGGGCCACTGGCAATGGCACCAGGATTTATCCCTACTGTTTGTACTGGCTTTTTTGGGAACCTATTCTCTTTGGATAGATAACTTGCGCAGCCTAGATGTAGTAGGGAGGGCCTTGGACCTTCCTCAAAGCAATGTGCCTTACCCTCTCTGAGGAGTGGATGAGGGGGTGTTAGGTAGAGGGAATGGGAGGAGGGAAGGGAGTGGAAACTGGGATTGGTATGCAAAATAAAAAAAGGTAGTTTTTTTTTCTTAAAAAAAAAAGTATGCTTTACCTCCCACTCCTGGCTACTGGGAACTGGGACTCTGTACTCCATCTTTACAGATCTCCCCACCGTGGACATTTCCTGTGAACAGAAACATCCAATGTGTAATCTTTTTTTTCTTTTCCACTTAACACCGTGTTTTCAAGTTTCAGTTGTGCAGAAGCATGTATCAGTTCCTCATTCTAACAGGGCTCAGGACATGTGACCCCTTGCAAAGGCGAGGAAGGTCCCACCCCTGTCCTCTGAAGTAGGCCCTAAACCAATTTTCTGATCCTCCACTGGAGAAGATAATAAAATCCTCAGCACTAAGTGCTCATCCTCCGCACAGATGAATGAACAACAAAATCAGCATAAGGCAGAAGCTTATTTTCCTCCCAGTGAAGGTACAGTCCATCATGGAGAAGAGAGTTCAGGGTACAGTCCGTCATGGAGAAGAGAGTTCAGGGTACAAGTCCATCATGGAGAAGAGAGTTCAAGGTACAGTTCATCATGGAGAAAAGGGTTCAGAGTACAGTCCATTGTGGAGAAGAGAGTTCAGGATACGGTCCATCATGGAGAAAAGAGAGAGTTTAGGGTACGGTCCATTGTGGAGAAGAGAGTTCAGGGTATGGTCCATTGTGGAGAAGAGACTGTGGTGGCAGGAGCCTGGGACAGCTCACATTGCAACCACAGTCAGGAAACAGATTAATTTTGGTGGTCAGTTTGCTCTTTCATTTATATATAGTCCAGGCCCCCTACCCAGGGAATGGTTCCACCCTTGTCTAGGGTGGGTTTTCTTAGTTCAATTAACTTAATCTAGAAACTTCTCCACAGATGTGGCCAGAGGTTTGTGTCTTAGGTAATTCCAGATCTTGCCAAGTTGACAATGTTTATGATGTCATGTATGTGTAGCCTGTGTGTCCCTGGTGCCTGCAGAGGTCAGAAGAAGACAGAAGATCCCCAAGAATTGGATTTATGGATAGTTGTGAGCCACTATGTGGGTGCTGGGAACTGAACCTATATCTTCTGCAAGAGCACAAAGTGTTCTTTATCACTGAGTCATCTCTCCAGCCTAGGGTTTAGAGTCTAAGAGCAAGAAAACCACAATAAACCATAAGTAGGAAAGGCACATAATTTACAGCATAAAATGAAAATGCAGACCCATTATTAAAAATGATTAAGTATAGATGGAAACAGTAGAACATTAAACAAAGTAGAGGGCCTATATAAGTTCAAGGACCTATAAGCACATATGTGAGAAAAGAAATGCAATAATTTCAGAGGCCAAGTGACCACAGGTACACAAAATAGAAGAACATGATAACAGCAGGTGGCACAGGGACTGTGGTGGTTAGCCTCAATTGTCAGCTTGGTCTGGAATTGACTAAGAGAGGTACCCAAATGAGTCTTTAAGGATCTGTTCAGGAAGGATGAACTGAGGGCAGAAGACCTACCCCCTAGTTGGCAGCATCATCTGGTGGCATCCCAGGCACAAAGAGGCCCAGTGCTGGCCTGCCTTTGCGTCTTACTGGTGGGTTCATCTATCCCGTTGTCACTTGGTGTAGGAGGTCCTTCTTTCTATGTGTTGCTTTCATTGGTTGAATAAAGAAACTGCCTTGGCCTTTTGATAGGGCAGATCTTAGATAGGTGGGGAGGACAGAACTGAATTCTGGGAGGAAAAAGGCAGAGAGCTAGAGAGACACCATGAATCTCCTGCCTGAGATGGACATAGGTTAGAATCTTGCCGGTAAGTCACAGTCACATGGTGATACACAGATTTAATAGAAATGGGTTAATCAAGATGTGAGAGTTAGCCAATAAGAGGCTAGAGCTAATGGGCCAGGCAGTAATTTAATTAATACAATTTCTGTGTGATTATTTTGGGGGTAAGCTAGCCAGGTGGGATGAACAAAGGGCCTGCCCCTCCTGTAACAGTCACTGACGCCATCCTTCTCTGTCATCAGTACTCAGCTTCTTAGCCTTCCAATGTAGATGGGAGGCCAGTGGCTTTCCTGTGTCAGATCGGGACTGTTAAGGCAACCAGCTCTGTGGACTGAGCAAATATGGATTCCCAGATTTTCTAGCTTGGAAATAACCATTGTTGGGCCACCCAGACCCTATTAGGCAAGCCAGTCTTATAAATCCCCATTTCAATGCACAGTGTATTTTACCATCCATCCAATCTGCCAGTCTGGTTACTCTAGAGAACCCTGACTAATACAGAAATCTAGTCTTGAAAGTTGGGAACTACTTCTCACCTGTTCAAGCTGACCCCCGAGTCAGAAAAAGGAGTCAACTGTATCATGACCCAGGGGCAATGTATCCAAGAAGGAAGAAGATGCAAAGCAAAGTGGCTCAATGTGTCCCTGATGGAGTTAAGAAATAATCGAAGGGTGGGCTGGCCTTGGTTATCTCTAGGCTATATCTAGGAATGACTTCTAACACCAGGCTTCTTGAAGGGGAAACCCAAGGTTTAACATCTCTAAGCAAAATTAGAGCCTGTTCTTTGGCATGAAGCCAGCAAAAGCCCATCTTGGTAGCATCAAGCTGTAACCCATGGTTCTTAAGGAGGAAGACACAGCACACTGGTGTTCCCCAAACATGTCCTAGATTCTGTCTAATTTACTCTGCTGTAAGAGAACACACACTGTTTGTCAGCATTGTGAATGGAGGGATGGGTGGATATGGGGTGTAGATGTGATCTGAGCCAGGAAGTGTAGTGGGAGGCCACTTGTTCTTCCTGGCCGCCCGGCTAGCTTAGACCTGAAATAATCACACAGAAACTGTATTAATTAAATCACTGCTTGACCCGTTAGCTCTAGCTTCTTATTGGCTAACTCTTACATATTAATTTAACCCATTTCTATGAATCTGTGTATCACCACGAGGTCGTGGCCTACCAGCAAAGTTTCAGCATGGCAGCAACTCCATGGTGTCTCTCTGACTCCACCCCTCTTCCTCCCAGCATTCAGCCTAGCTTTCCCTGACTACCTAAGTTCTGCCTTGCTATAGGTCCAAAGCAGTTTCCTTATTCATTAATGGTATCACAGCACACAGAAGGGACTCCCACATCAAGAAAGTATTAAGAAACACTCCATTGTGGCACCCTCATCCAAAGTCTGCCAAGTTGGATCTTCAGAGGATGCATGTTTTGGAAAGTGCCACCCTGGGTCCAAAAGGGACTGGAGAAGCTTAGAGTACCACTCAGACAACCCAGGTGTCTCTGAGCTGGAGTAGACCTACATCACAATTGCTGCTGACCGGCGGGGCATCTCTTAGGCCCTTTTAAAACTCTAATAATCATAACGTTCTGGGAACTAAAAAACACGCGAGAGTGTCTCTAGCCAACATTTACAAGGACCATGTAGGTGGAAGGATCAAGTGCCCTTCTGCTCTGACAATTCTCTTTGCAACTGCAGAAACCCAGGTGAGAGAAGCAGAGCCTCCATCACAGTCTACGCTTCCAGAGCCCTGGGAAGGTGGTGGCTGAGTCAGAGAAATAAGGGCCGCCAGAAGAACTCCCACAGGAGTTACTGGAAAATCAATGCCAGTGCTTGAGAAAATTGAATCCACGAGACCAGAGACTATTAACAAAAGGAGAAAAAAATTCACACTTTCCATCACTTCCCAAAGCAGAGCAAGCAGCGGTGGGAGAGGAGCAGCGAGCCGGCAGACAGGAGGGCAGTGGCGACATCAGAATGCATGAAGTCTCCCAGTGCTTCCAGGTTAGACAGTCTTTATTCTCAAGAAAAGAAACCCTGAAAAAACAAACTTAAAAGAGGTTAAATTTATTTGGATTCAAGAGGTCTCAACCCATAGTCATTACCTTTAAGCCCAAGGCAAGCCAGAGGCAGGCTAATAAGGGCATGGCGGGGCAGAGCTGCTCACTGAATAATGGCCTGGGAATATTGCCTGGGTCCAATCATTTCGCCTCTAAGGGTGAATATGAATGTTCCCCAATAACCCCTCTTAATCATGGCCTTAGTTTTGAAAGCCAGCAAGGCAACAGAACCCGAGGGTTAGCCCATTATTACTAGCTACAGTATCCAGGCCAATGGAATAAATGCTTCCATCCAGTTCAGAACATTGGGGGGGGCACCTAGAGGCAAAGGGCTGGGAAAAGCAATAAGGCACCCCACAGCGGATGGCCAGCTCTCACCCAAGATTCAGCTATGGCCTTTTAAACTATAGCAAATTTTCCTTTCTTTTAAAGTTATTACTTGAAAATTTCATATATAAGTATAATGTATTTTGATCAAATTCTCCCCTACTCCCTCTCCTCCACTTGCTCTTTATACCCCTCATCACTTTTCCCTCCCAACCGCAGTGATTTTGATATACTCTATTGAGCTCAAATTACTGAAGCTTCTGGTACCAGACTTGCCATGCAATGCATTCTCATTAAACGATTTAAAGTGGACTCCCTCCAGTCACAGGGTCTCCAAATAGAGTCTTATATTACTATTTTTTGTCACTACCCCCTGCTCTGGTCAGGAGTAGATAAAGACAGGCGTTGGGGACAAGACATTGCTTCCAGAGGCATATCTCCAGTGATCCAGTACCTCCAACTATACCCCCGACTACCTCCCAATAATGCTAGCAAATTATAACTCCATGGATCCATTAATGGATTGGCCTATAGATGGAAGAAGAACCCCCATGATCCAATCACTGTCCAAAAGTCTCACCTCTGGGGCTGGAGATATGGCACAGTAAATTACTTTTAGTGTAAGTGTGAGGGCGTGAATTCAAATTCCCTAGCACCCCATTTAAAAAAAAAAGCTGGGGCACAGGAACATAGGCTTATAATCCCAGAAGTAGGAGATGGGAGGATCACTGGAACTTAGTGGCAGTCATTCCAGGTAAATAGGTGAGGTCCAGGTTCGGTGAGAGACTCTGGCTCAAACAGATGGCGAGCTATTGAGAAAGACCTCAGGCCTTCACACACTTGTGAACCCACACACACCCTGTGTGTGCATTCCACATATGTCCTAGCTTTCAGCACTGCTGCATTAGGAATCAACCCTTCAGCATGTAAGTCTTTTTATTTTGTTGTTGTTTTTTGAGACAGAGTTTCATCATATAGCCCTGACTGTCTTGGAACTTGCTTGGTGGACGGGCCTAGCACTCACAGAGATTCGTCTGTCCTTGCCTCTCCAATATTAGGAGGAGAGGTTGTGTAACACTGTGCTTCGTGTTGTGTGAGCCTTCTGAGGGGACAGTTCACACTCAAACCAGGACAGTTCACACTCAAACCAGGACAGTTCGCATAAGGCTCTCCCAGTTCTTGGTATTTACATACTTGGTTGTTTTAGATCATTCTAAATGACTACACCATCGGCATGGTCTTTCGAGGTCATATCTGTTTCTCAGTGGCCTTCATACTCATTGCACTTGTTGAACTACCAGTCAGCGGTCAAGTGAAGGATAGTTGTCCACGGACCTGTGTGCTTTGGCTGTGATGGCAGCCATCGCTGAACCAGCATTCACTCAGCCTGCACAATACATCACTTTCCTCTTCTGAAAATACCCACCAGGACTTGGAAACTTTTTTAATTCTTTCAAAATGAAGTGCTGAGGGAAAATACCGTCTCTCTCCCCTTAGAGCTAGGGCCAGGTCTCTGGGTGGAAGGAGGCATTAGCCAATGTTCTCACTGCTGTTTGTGCTTTCGTTCTCTGCTGCGGAAGCCAAAGTTCACTGAAAGCCTTTAAATTCCAAAGCGTTCCCCGCATCTACTTTTCTTGGCTTGAAAGTTTGGTCATTTGTTTGTGAGAGATGATTTTGTCATTGTTTTGAAAAAAAAAAGTGGTTATACTTGTAGCAGTGTTCTACAAAGATTTCTCTGAGTTGGCTTTGAAAACATTAGCTTCCTATTATTGCTCACAACAAAAAGACAGCTTCTAACTTAAAACGCTAGTAATAATTCTAACTCTATCTTCAAAAATCTAAACTGTGGCCAGTCGGAGGTGTCACACGCCTTTAAGCTCAGCACTCGGGAGGCAGAGGCAGGTGGATCTCCGTGAGTTCGAGGTCAGCCTGGTCTACAAGAGCTAGTTCCAGGATAGACTCCAAAGCTACAGAGAAACCCTGTCTTAAAAAAAAAAAACTAAACTGTGTATATTTATAAACAAAGAATAAAATTTGTAATGGTATATAATAAAATGTTACATCATCTAGGGGTTAATATATTTCTCTATCTTTTTTTTTAAATAACAAAGTGCCATTAGCCCAGGTTATTCTCAAACTCAATATGTAGCTAACAATGATGACCTTGAGATTCTGATCTTCCTGCCTCCTCCATCAAGTTCTGGGATGGCAACTGTGTGCCACCACACCTAGTTTATATGCCCTTTGGGATCAGACCCCGGGAAGCCTTCTACCAACTGAACTCCATCCCCAGTCCACGCCGTTCATTTTTGAGGGTCATATTTTTCTGTACTGATACATATTATTTGTAAGATAAAAGGGGAAAAAGAGAAAACTAACCCAGGTACACCATGGGTTAAGATCTTAGCCATTGGGAGACAGATGGCACGCACACTCTAGAGCTTTGAAGTGAGCATAATGGTTTTGTGGAAGAGTTCATCAGAGCTGATGGGCCAACAGGATGTGATACTTCACTCAAGGAACGGCAGGTGCGAAGCTGCTCTCACTAAACATAAAGGTAAATAAAGAGAGCCTGAGGCAGGCAGGACTGTGGCGAAGCCAGAACTGAGGACAGGAGTTACAGAGATCAGTTCCTGTGGCCTTGCTTTTTTTACCTGATCTGAACACTATAGAATCCAGGCTAGGCATCACCAAAGGTTGCCTCAGGCCATAGAGCAGGCCAGGGAGCAAAGGGGATGACGGGCAGACAGATGGAGCATCTCGCCAGCAACACTATAAAGATGCTTATCTGATGTGACTGTAACTCTTCTATGGCTTCACAATTAAAACAAAAAAACAAACAAAAAACCCAACTTTTTTATTGTCCTTTATTTTCTTTTCTTGGTCCTTAATAGAATTGAAATAAATTCTGTGTTCAATAGAGATGATTAACAGGAGAGCATTGAAGATGGACTATTTAAGTACTGTTAAACAGGAGGGTCATCTCTTTTTTTGGTCTAGCCTTTACCCTTTCTAGAGAACCTTACATCCTCAGATCTGTATGACAGAATCAACAGTAACTGTTTCCTCTCCCATGGGGTGAGCACGTGATTGAGCCTGGCTAGTCAGCATGCCCTGTGTCCCTGGATGTAAGAATAAGCAGGTGTGTGACCCATTGAGCCACTCAGAGCTCTTTCCTAGGGACTGACATGAAGTCTAGTAAATGAAGGCTTCTTTTTTTTTCCTTCCTGGATTCAAGATCTTAAGTCTAAGTGGTGGGCTTTTTGACTGTGTAGAGAACCGGTTGGTACAGACCAATGCTATGGAGGAAGAGAAGATGGAAAGACAAAGAGTCGATTTTAGACGACTTAATTGGACCCCATACTTACCTGAAGCTATCCAATGGCCTTTCAGACGACTTACATGGACCCCATACTTACCTGAAGCTATCAAAAAGCACATCAGCTTTATACATCAGTGATCTCTGTGCATATTATTTTGAAATCTATTCCTATTTCCTGAATCTGAAAAAGTCCTGACTCACAGCCTCCAGTGTGGAGGACAAGGGACTGGCAGCAACTGTTCCTTGAACTCCTATCAATACTGTTTTCATCTGTGAAGTCAAATGCTACTTTGTTGTTGTTCTGCAGGTAAACAGAGACTTGGTGGATGGCCCTGGGGGATTAAGGTGTCAAGCAGGAAAAATCTCTACTTACCTGAAAAAGCTCATAAAATAATCATGCAATGAGACATCAACTGGACCAGTATATAGTTGGAATAATTCCCACAGTGGAGAAATGGGCACAAGCTTGAGTTGTGCCAGACCAAATATAAGTCCCCATACCCTTATGGCACTTCTGATTTCCTCCTTTACTATTGAAGAAACACATACAGCCAGGGTATACATACATGACATGTGTATGCTTGGGTCGGGGGAAGAATCGAGGAACTGATTCTCAGTCAATACCGTGTCTATTCTATGACCAAATGTGGGGCATGCCAAGGCTGTATTTTCCACACTCACAGATAAGTGCATGGGTCACCTAAATGATTCTTTTTGTTCGTTTGTTTTTGCAACAGAGTCTCCCTCTGTAGTCCAGGCTGTCTTTAAATTCCTTTTGAGAACTGGGGTTACAAGTGTGAGCACCATGCCCAGCTATTTAGACAATGTTTCAGAGTCTCCGTTTTAGATTACAGGAGCTAGTGGTGAGAAATTGCTGGTTTGTGTGTGTGTGAGAGAGAGAGAGAAAGAAAGAGAGATCCCTTTTGAGAGTGTATGTATACGTGTACATGTGTGCATATGCTATATATATGATATAGCTTGTGTACATATATAGTGTGGGAACTATGTGGCTTGTGCCTAGTACTGTGTCATGTACTTACAGTCTCTTCACTGGTACAACCCTATAAAACATACCGCCAGCATCTGATTTTACAGACCAGGTAACCGTACCTCACTGAAGCGAAAGAGCCCGGGTTAGGCCATTCATCCAGTGTGTGTTTATTGTGTCTCTTTGAGCCAGGGTACAATGTGGAGCGCTGAGCCATGTGGTGGTGATGTCATATGTCTCTACTTCCTGTTGTCTCAACACTCAAAGCAAAGAAATAATGTGAGCAGACTGCCCCATTCTGCCTGCCAGCCCCAAATAGCAAGTGGAGTGTGAACATGTGAAGCCATGCAGGGCTGCTTGGCTCAGGGACAAATAAGAAGAGAGAAGACAAGAGCAGAGGGTGTTAGGAGACGGGTTGAGGCCCTATGTCACTGGCAGTGGCCATGGCAGTGACGTATTTAAATGCATCGCTTTCTGCTAGTTTCAGAATCACACAAAAGCTACCCCCCACACATTTCTTTGATTCCCTTTAGGTTGGGAATTGAATCCAAGGCCTTGCACTTGCACGAGCTACACCTCTGTCCCATTTGACATGGGGTTTTGAGAGCTCCATTGCCTATCCCTTGCCTCTCCATGCTGAACCCCCTCCCCCATGCCTTTCAGACTCTGTCCTGCAGACTCAAGGAGTTGGCCCTGCTGCTCTCTGTCTAAAGGCCTTGTACCCGCCCTTTCCACTGCTGGACCATTCTGCCCGTCACCTGCCCCAACCTTCACTAATGCCCTGCTGGTCTTCCCAGGGCACATGAGACCGATCATCTGAAGAACATCTCTCCATGGTTCCATGTGCCTATCAGGAATTCACTTTCAGGTGTGTCCTAGCTGCTGCCATTGGGCCACTTGGGTCCAAAGAAGGCTGTGGATGTGGCCCAATACAAAATCAGAACCCTACTTATAGCATGATTGATTTGCAAAGTTTTGGAACCTGATTAAGCCTGAAGCTAGTAGGCGACCATGCTGTGTGACAGGGTCAAAAGGTTGGACATGCCTGAAAACTCAATCTTGGTTTATATGATTGCATGTTCTCAAGCAGTCAGTGGCCCCATTAAGGGCAGAGACTCCCTCCTTTTGGTTTTGTTCATTAAAAATACATTTCGTTTAGTTACAAACATAGAGCTAAAAATCTATTTATTTGATGAAATGAATGAAAGGGTGAATGCCCGCATACATGAAGCTGAAAAGCAACTGAGAATACAGCAGGCATCTGGTCCAATTAGAAGAAGCTAAACTACCACGCTGACCTTTGGCTTATCGTCACTGTCGGCACACCGATGTAGGCTTCTAAAATTGAACGTTGATGCTGGTCATGTGAGCATCTCGTGACAGCGCAGCTTCAGATTTAGTACACCTGGCAAAGAGCTCAATTGTCTGCATTTCTCACAAGCTCCCCAGTGTTGGGGAGGCTGCTGGATCGAGGACCATATTTTGAATTCCAGCCATCTAAGCAAAATAATGTAGTTACAGGAGTATATTAAGGACATCCATCCAGATGCTTCTGGCTACAAGTAACAGAAAGCCCAGCTCGGCATGGCTTACTTTAGCCTAATGGATTGGCTATACAGCCTAATGCCTATAGTCCCCACTTCCTATGAGGCCAAAGAGAACTGGAGCTCATGAACTGGAGGCTGGATTGGGCAACATAGCAAGATCCCGGTTTAAACTTAATTTAAAAGTTAGTTCCTGGGCAGGGCGTGGTGACACATGCCTTTAAATCACAACACTTATGAGGCAGAGGCAGGCAGATCTCTGTGAGTTTGAGGCCAGCCTGGTCTACAGAGCGAGTTCCAGGACAGCTAGGGCTAAATAAAGAGAGCCTGTTTCAACAAACAAAACAACAACAAAAACCAAACCAAAAGCCAAAACCAAAAACAAAACAGTAAGTTCCTTAACACCTTACCCCACATAACCTACAGTAGTTGAATCAGTTAAGAGATAGTTTATTCTCTTGATGCTGAGGGAACCAAAAACCTCTTTTCTGCCAGATAGTACCATCTGGAGCAATAACTGCTCTAAGGAGATGCAGCCATTTTGTCACTGCCAAGACAGCCAACTGAGGGAAGAAAAGGGACTCAAGATGAGCAGCTGGACAGAGACGAAGCTGAACCTCAATTATGCCCAGTGTCAATCCCATCATGTTAGTCTTTTTGAGTCATGTGAGAAAAATGAATCATCTTTATTGTCTTTTTTTTTGTTTTACTTTTTTAAAGACAGAGAGTCTCACTCTATAGACCCATAAGGCCAGGTTGACTTTGAACTTGCAGCAATATGCTTGACTCAGCATCCCAAGCCCTTGAACTATAGGTGTGAACCTAGGTGCCTGTCTTATTTTACAGGCTCTTGCTGTGTAGCCCAGACTCACCTTGAAGTTGTGATCTTTCTACCTCAGCCCTTCCAAGTGCTAGATTCCCAGGCCTGGCTTAGAGATAGGGAAGGGAGTTACTACTGAATCCTAGGCGGATGGCACCTAATGTCTTACAATGTGAAGAACAAACTCCAAACAAAATATTACTCAGAACAAAATGTCCAAGCACGAGGGCCTGAATTCCATGTAAAAATAGAGCCCGTGTAAAAATGCCATGCAAGGGCGTGGTATCACACACAAACCCAGCATGAGGAGGCAGAGACAGGCTCACCCGTTCTGGGGAACACTGACCAGTCAGCCCAGACTACTTGGTGAGTTCCAGGCCGATGAGAGACCTTGTCTCAAAAACCAAGGTAGATGGCACGTGAGGAATGATACTTGATATCCACTGTCCCCATAGATCCCAGATTTTTTTTATAGTTTATTCAGGAGCACTGGTAGGTGAACATAAAAAGGAACTTCAAGCTTTAGTGTACCTAAGAGCTAACATGGATACTTGTTTAAAATGTTCATTCTGCTAAAAGTTCTTGAGCTGTCCATGTTCCTCGGAACACACTCTACTAAACAGGGTTTCTGAAGGCACAGACTTAGAAGCGGGATTATACTCTCAGGTTTGGGCCTAGGTAAAGGCCAAAAATAGCCTCAGGAGAGGCACGATCTTGAGCCAGGAACACATCTCCTGGTGGGATTCCAGGCACCAGCAGTGGGCGGGGAGATATTTTGGGCTGCACCACTGAGGCCCTTGCAGCTCCTCGCTGGCTGCGCTGTGGTGGGTCTTGTGAAGCCAAATGCAAACCCCAGCTGGTTTCTGATCTTGTCTCCTCGGAGGAAGGCTGGTCTGAAAATAAGGTTACCGTTTCCAAGGCGCTGAAGGAGCTTTGGGGGTTTTTATTGACATTCGTTTTTATAGCTCTGAGGAGGTTATTTCTATCCTTTCTGTCAGTAATGTGAGATAAGTTGGAAAGAAAATGAGATTCCCCCAGGAGTATGCGGTTTAGCCAAGTCCCGTAATGTCATTGTGAACTCTGAAGAGATTTATGGAGCCGGTCTGAGGGGCACTCTCAGAAACTCTGTGTTGGGTCTATCTGTGTTCACTGCAGGGTCTGCAGGTAAAACTGGGTGCTAAAGTCAAGTGAGCACTCACAGGCCTCGCAGACTTGGGCCATCCCTCAGTCCCCCAAACCTGCCCCCAGGAGAGAGAGATGATGCTGTAAATAGACCCACCTTGCAGCAACTACAGCAGAGCTGACTGGAGTCTGTTCTCCTGGCTGCTGGCATTGTTTTGGCAGAACTGATCCTTAAAATAGCACAGCCTGGATGCCTTCTGCTTCAGGTTTCTGCAGGGTTATGCCCTGTGTGTGGTTCTTCCGGACTTCCTGTCGCCTGGGAAGAGGCCACAGTTTGGAAGAGAAGAAAAATAGAAGATGTGGGCCTTTGGAGGCACAGCATAGGGTTGAAGTTCTGCCTCTGTTTTCTGAAGTTCTTCCTGGCTTTGTTTGCTCTGGACAGTCACTCAACCCTGGCTCAGAAGGCCAAGAGCCACAAACGTGCTTAGAAAATGGAGACAGTCTAAAACCAATCTTGTGGAACCTAAGGGTGGATCCAGCTCTCTGATAAAGAATGCACGAATTCCCTTTATATACACAGACTAAACTCTCTTTAATACTATTTAAGACTTGGGTATCCCAGGGGTTTATTGGTCTTTTTGAGACAAGGTGCCACTATGTAGTCTTTACTGGTCTTAGGCTCACAGAGCTCCACATGCCTCTGCATTCCAAGTGCTAAAATTAAAGGCATGTGCCACCCACCACACATGGCATGAGCTGGGCATTTTTGATATGGCTATCTTCACACTTGGCGTATCCTAGGCGGTATGAGATCCACAATTACTTTACCATTTTTCTTCGTGTCTTTGATTGACAGCTGTCTCCCCACCAGAAACCCAAAGCAGAGCCCTCACCTATTCATTAAGCATGTCTCAAAGAAGTAAGCAAAGGAATGAATGAAAAATGTGTTCAAGTTAGTGACCACAGGTCTGGAGAATGCCTTCTTTTAGAGTCAGGGATCATTTGTTTGCAAGAAACCAAAGCCCAGCCAAGCTAATATGACTCGAAAGTGATGATCAAGTCTGGAAGTGTAGCCAGGTCTCAAGGGGCGGAATGCAAGAGGAAAACTGGGCACATTCAGATTAGCAAGCTTGTTTGCTCAACCCCGCTCTCCCTGTCCCTTTCCCCTCCCCTCCTCTTCTCTGTCCTGTTCCTTTCTGAAGTTAATTCTGTGTTCTTTAGTTCCTAGACTTTGATCTTATCTGAGGTCAGATCACCTCAGCCCGTCCTTGAACATGTGGACTATGTTATCATTATCAGTGGTATCAGTGAAAGGGATTGGTTTTGGCTCAGGACCTCCAAGACCAAGTTCTCAGCACACAAAAAAAGACTTATTTACTCCAGAGGAACAAAGGGCAGGGAGAAGGAGACAAAGATCGGAGATAGACACAAGGGAGAAGGGGAAGGGAGCACGGAAGAAGGGGAAGGGGTATTTGTCTTGGGGGCAGAGGACATGACAAAGGACTGCCTCTGGAAAGAGAGGAGACAGATGTGGTCTGTAGGAAAATGGTTATAAGGTAAAAGGGAAAATCCTGTGTTAGGATGAGGTGTTTAATTTTAAGTGGGCATGTTAGTTAGGGTAGCCAAAGGGAGCTGTTGATTGCTGGACTTCAATACTTTGATAGCTGGACCTTGGTAGTCAGCCTCAGGAAGAGGAAGTGGCCAAATAAAGGAATAGGTCCTTGGTGATTCACTTTACGGATGAAATCTAAGGGTTTTCAGCGTTGCAGATGAACAAGGGAGAAGAGCAAGGCCTGCCAGGCTCATGCTGACCATTCTTGGGCTGGCTAGAGTCCTTTCTGTCATCACAGTCGTTATTACTATTTGTGGTGCGGAGAATCCATCTTCAGGCTTTATAGAGCCCTTGTATTAGTTTCTTTTATGTAATTGTAACAAAAGTACTAGAGAGAACAGTTTAAAAGAGGAAGGGTTTCTTTGGGACCTCTATTTCAGAGAGCTCAGTTAATAGTGCCGCAGGGACCCGTTGATTTTGGGTTTGCGGAAAGGCACAGCATCACGGCAGCAGGCACATGTGGAGGAGATTCTTCACCTCATGGTGGACAGGAAGAAGAGTGGGCAACAGAAATGGGGTCAAGGACAAGGTATGCTGAAGGACCCATCTCTTGTAAATTTAGTTGTGAGCCTAGCCTTTAATAGCTGAGCCATCTGTTCAGCCCTGCCCCCCTTAAAGATTTAGTTATGTATTTTATGTATATGGGTGTTTTGTATGCATATACATCTGCACACCAGAAGAGGGCATTGGATCTCATGGGACTACAGTTATAGATGGCTGTGAGCCACCATGTGAAATGCTGGGAATAGAACTCAGGACATTGGGAAGAGAAGCAGTACACTTAACCACTGAGCCATCTTTCCAGCCCTGAAGGGCCCATCACTAACTATCCATTTTCTGGTGGCTTGACTGAGAATGACCTCCACAGGCTCATATATTTGAATGCTTAGCTCCTAGTTAGTGACAGATTAAGAGGTGTGACCTTTTTGGAGGGGTGTGTCTCTAAGGGTAAGCTTTGAGGTTACAGAAGCCATTCCTCAGCTCTCTCTCTCTCTCTCTCTCTCTCTCTCTCTCTCTCTCTCTCTCTCTCTTTCTCCAAACTACGAATCAGAATGTAAGTATGTAAGTTCTGAGCTCCATCTCCTGTGCCATGCCTGCCTGTTGCCATTTTCCCCACTCTGACGGTCATAGGCAATAAAGCCTACAATTTAATACTTTCTTTTATAAGTTGCCTTGGTCATGGTGTCTCTTCATAGTAATAGAAAAGTAACCAAGACATACTTCCTCCAACTAAGGCCTACTTTCCAAAGTTTCTACCACCTCTAAGAAAGCAGCAGTAGCTGGGGACCAGGTGTTAACACATGGACGCCCAGGGATTTCATATCAAGCCACTAACAGTCTCTAAGCCCCTAAGACACACTTTAGGAAACAATGAAGATCTTCACTTAACAGATGAGTAAACAATGGATCCAATGAGAGACGTTGGGAAAGCCAGGAGGATTCCCATGGCCCTTCCCCTTCTACTGTTCAGAGCCCCAGAAACAGGTGCTCAGAGGGAGGGACTGAGGCTGAGAAGGGGCCGTTACTAAATCTTCTTCATAGCATTGACACTGTGCTAAGTTCTGGAGAGCCATCCATCCACCCATTAATTAGTTAGTTAAATTAATTATTAATTTATTGCAGACATCTTCCTAATGTCTACTTTGCTTTTTGTGCTGTCCCAGGCAGTTTCTCACATGCTAAAATAAAACTGTAGTAAGGAAGGCAGGCAAGTGCCCTCACTTTCTGGAGCCTTCTACCTGCAACACAGACATTGCTGCATTCTAGCAAACAAGTTCATGGGCGAGATGATAAATGTGATAAATGTGTAGAAGTTGCCAACATGACATAAGATGATGTAGCCACAGCTGGATTGTCGTTTCGGGATTTTTTTGATACTGACCTAGAGAACTAAAAATACCACAAAGTTCTATGATTTTCAAAAAAAGGAGAAATGTGGAACCCTGACTCTTCCTTCTGTTGCCCCTGTATGGAAGGATGATCGGAGGCGAAGTAGCTCATTTGGGATTGGAGAAAGGACAAACAAGCCATTCGGTCGTGTAGTAAGAGGAGTGGGCCGCGTTCCCGGTGCCCGTTCCCGGTGCTCGGCTCCTGACCACACGGCTCCCGGCCGCCCAGCTAACTTAAGCCCCGAAATAATTACACAGAAACTGTATTCATTTAATTACTGCCTGGCCCATTAGTTCTAGCCTCTTATTGGCTAACTCTTACACATTCGTTTAACCCATCTCCATTAATGCGTACCGCCACTATGGCTTACCGGCATAAGTCTAACCAGTGTCCATCTCAGACAGGAGAAACATGGCGTCTGCCACACTTCCCTTCTCTCCAGCATTCTGTTCTGTCTACTCCGCCCACCTAAGGGCTGCCCTATCAAAAGGCCAAGGCAGTTTTCTTTATTCAACCAATGAAAGCAATACAAATGAAGAAGCACCTCCTACACCACGGTCACGCTTTGTGACCCTCTTTGGAACCTTTTGAAGCTGAGTAGCTCCAAAGCCTATCATTTTTCAACAGCAATCTTTCTATCTGTTTGCTTTGGGTCCCCATGTAACACAGCTTCAGATGGAAGACTCAGCTATGGCATGGAGCAGGAGCTCACCCACACACCTCAATTTCAAGCCCCTTGAGTTTTTCCTGACAGTGTTCCACAGAAAGTATTGCAACAGCTTCTAAGTAAGATGGCAGACTAGAGACCATTTCCCTGTGACTCAGTGAATACCAGGGTTCTCTAGAAGAACGGGGATGGTGGAATAACTGACTATATGTTTTTTTTTTTAAAAAAGGGATTTATTGCATCAGATTGCCCAATAGGATCTGGATAGTCCAACAATGACTGTGTGCACGCTGGAGAGGCTGATCAGTCTAGGAGAAGGGACAGCTCTGAAGGCCTGAAGAATTCCTGTAGTCACTTGTCTTCACTCCACACTGGAAAGGGGAATAAGCTGGATTCTGACAGCCATGAGGGACGGCAACAGTGGCAGCAACCGGAGAGACTCAGTGACCAGCAGGAAGCAGGCAAGCAAGTGCTGCTTTTTCATCAAATCTCTTTGTGGCTGAAGGGCCACTAAAAGGTGACATCCACTGTGGGGGAGGGTCGTCTCCTGTCGGTTCTTCCTTCCTTGAAATGTCCTCCCTGTCGTAGGGATATATCTCTTAGCCAGTTCCAGATCTAATCAATTTGATAATCAGAATTAATTACGATGTCCAGCTAAGGAGAAGAGGCAATGTAAGAGACGACAGGCTCTATTCCAAAGAGAATGAGGAAGAGTTGTGAAAATAAACAAAGGTAGAAAAGCTGAGAAAAAAAAATACAGGTGAAAAACCAAAAAGAAGTGAGTCAAGTCGAACACAGCCCTCACAATGCCGCTTGAGTGGCAGGGGTAAGAAGCATAATCCTCATCAACAATCCAGTGTCTTAGGGTGGACTGTTGCTGTGATGAAACGCCATGACCAGAAGCAACTTGAGGAGGAAAAGGCTTATTCCGCTTACAGTTCCACATCATGGTCTGTCGTTGAAGGATGTCAGGGCAGGAACTCAAACGGGTCAGGAACCTGGAGGCAGGAGCTGACGCAGGGATCATGGAGGATGTTACTTACAGGCTTGCTCTCTGTGGCTTGCTCAGTCGGCTTTCTTAAAGAACCCAGGACCACCAGCTCAAGGGTGGCACTGACCACAACAGGCTGGGTCCCCCCACATCAATCACAAATTAAGAAAATGCCTTACAGGTCTGCCTACAGCCTGATCTTATGGAGGCATTTTCTCTGTTGAGGCTCCCTCCTCTCAGATGACTTTACCTAGTGCCAAGTAGACATAAAACTAGCCAGCACAACTGACCCCTCAGCTTGATACACAAACATCACTATTAACCTACAACTTTTCCTTTATCAATCATTCCCAAGATCTCACATTAAAAACATAAATAATTTTAAAAGTCCCACAGTCCTTAAAAACTCAAGTTCAGTCCCTTTAAAATATTCTTTTTAAAAGCCCAAAGTCTCTTTTGAAAGTTGAAATCTCTCAGCTGTGAGCTCCTGTAAAAATCAAAATTAAGTTAAATGCTTCTGACTTCAAGAGGGAAGAATCAGGGCAGTGGCAATCTTAAAGCAAACCCAAACTCCAAAAGTGTAAACACCTCAATGTCCGATTATCTGGGATTCATGATCTTCTGGGCTCCTTCAAGAGGCCACTTCTCTGACTCTGCCCTCTGCAGCACACACAGTTTGTCTTCTAGGCTCTGCCTGACTCCATTCCACACCTGCTTCTCTTCTTAGTGGCCATCTCTAAAATGCTGGCGTCTCTTGCTACAAGTGGGTTGTACTTTCACTAGTAGCCTCTCCTGGGCTCTCTTCAGGAACCCCAGCCCTGCTGCACAGTGCCAAGCCTCTGTTGCTGTCTATGACTCCTTCATGCTTTTAAAACCAGTACCATGTGGGAGACTCTTACATTACTAACAGGAGGTACAACCTGGGCTATTTCTGGAACACAGCATCTGTGTGCTGACCCTGAGGAAGTTCTTCTTAGAAGACTTCACCTTAATGATGCTGGTCCCTTCTTAGAAATCACAGCTGATTCTTCAACCCCAGTTGACCAGCATCCATTGTCCCAGAAACACAAGGGTTTCATGTTAGTGGTTCTGGTATCTTATTAATCACAGCCAATTCTTCAGCCCCAGCTAACTGGAACCACAGATTCTTAACTCAAATGGTGTGGGAGAGTCTTTGCTTCCTTATGAAACTTAATAAGCAGGCCTCCATTGTCTGCACTTCTCTCAACCTTCTTATCTTTCAACCTCCTACAGAATAGCTCACTGAGTTCTCAAATCAATGGCTTTTCTAGCCCAAAGTTCCAAATTTGATAGTCTTCCCCAAAACAGCATGGTAAAATATGTCATTGCAACACCCCACTCCTGGTAACAATTTGTTTTAGTTAGGGTTACTGTTGCTGTGATGAAACACCATGACTAAAAACACGTTGGGGAGGAAAGGGTTTATTTGGCTGATACTTTCATATCATAATCCATCATCAAAGAAAGTCAGGACAGGAACTCAAGCAGGGGAGAAATTTGGAAGCAGGAGTTGATTCATAGACCATGAAGGGGTGCTGCTTACTGGCTTGCTCCCCATGGCTTTTTCAGCCTGCTTTCTTATAGAACCTATGATTACCAGCCTGGGGTGGCACCACCCACAATGGGATGGGTCCTCCTACATCAATCACTAATTAGGAAAATGCTCGATGGGCATACCTACAGCCTGATCTAATGAAGACATTTTCTTTTCTTTTCCTTTCTTTTTATTCTTCTCTCATATATTACATCCCTACCTCAGTCACCCACCTCTCCCAACCCCTCCCCCATACCATCCCATCCCCCAGATCCACTCCTTTGGTCAGGCCTTCCTGGGATACCAACCAAACATGACATATCAACTTACAGCCTCCTCTCCCACTGTTGGGAGTCCTACTAGAACACCAAGCTACAGAACCATAACATGTATGAAGTGAACCTAGATCAAACTCATATAGGCTCCCTCTCTGTGAGCGCTTATGAGCCCAGGTTAGTTGATTCGAGTTATTTCTTGTGGTGTGCAAGACCCCTCTGGCCCCTACAATCCTTCCTTCCCCTGTTCCACAGAATTCCCTGAGCTCTGCCGAGTGTTTGGATGTGGGCCTCTGCATCTGCTCCCCTCAGTTGCCGAATGAAGCCTCTCTGATGAGAATTATGCTAGAGTCTAGTCAATGAGTATAGCAGACTCTCATTAGGAATCATTTCATTGACTTATTTTTTGTGGCCTCTCTGGTTCCTGAACTTCTAGGCAATGCCAGTCATGGGTCCTAAGTTGGATCAGTCATTGGTTGGGCACTCCCACAAGTTATGTGCCACCTTTCCCCAGAATATCGTGCAGGCAGGAAAAACTATAGGTTGAAGGTTTTGTGGCTGGGTTGGTGTCCCAATCCCTCCACTGGAATTCTTGCCTGGTTTCAGAAGACACCACGTTCAGACTCCATATCCCTCATTACTAGAAGTTTTTGCTAGGTTCACCCCCATAGATTGCTGGGAGTTTACATTGCACTAAGTTTCTACCTCACCCCCAAATGCCCCCCAATTTGAGTCATCTCTCCCAGTACTCTCTCCCTTCATCCTCCTCTCTGACCTGATCCCTCCTATTCCCATTGCCACCCAGCCCCAGTCCACGTATGAAATCTATTCTATTTCCCCTTCCCAGGGAGAGCCAGTCATACCCCACCCTCACCCCTCGAGCCCTTCTTGTTATTCAGCTTCTCCGGATCTGTGGGCCATAGCATAGCACGATTCTATAGGCTGCCATTTATCCTATTGATGGTGTCTTTCACCTTACAGAAGCATTTCAGTTTCACGAGGTCCCATTTATTGACTGTTGTTCTTAGTGCCTGTGTTATTGGTGTTCTGTTCAGAAAGTTGGGAGACACTTTTCTGTTTGTTTGTTTGTTTTTTGTTTTTTCGAGACAGGGTTTCTCTGTAGCTTTGGAGCCTGTACTAGAATTTGCTCTGTAGACCAGGCCTTGAACTCACAGAGATACATCTAGGGAGACACTTTCTTAACTGAGGTTCTCTCCTCTTAGATGACTTTAGCTTGTGTCCAGTTGACATAAAAGTAGCAAGGACATCCAGACAACCCCAGAGCAAAGAGATTGAGTGTCCTATGCTCAGGGCAAGCCCTCAGCCCACAGAAGCCTCAAATCAGATTGCACATTTTGGGGAGGCAGCAATTCCTCTGTTGAATAGGTCACTGTACTTTATTCAGAGGGCCATATCGAGACACCATCTTAAGACAGAAGCTAGATTACCTGGTGTGGGGGCTTGAATGAAAATGTCCCCTGGAGGCTTAGGTATTTTAACACTTGGTTCCCAGTTGATGGAGTTATTGGGGAGTTATAAAATGTACAGTGTTGCTGAAGGAAGTTCATCCCTGGAGGGTAGGGTAGAATATTTGAGGGTTTATACCCTTTCCCATTCCGTTTCTCCATTTCCCAATGTCCCCATTTCTTGGCTTCACGTTCGCAGCTGGAGATGTGATTTCTCAGCTTCCTGATCCTGCCACCCCAAAATAAACTCCCTCTTCCTTAAGTTGCTATGTCACGGAATTTTATCAGAGCAGCAGAATAGAAACTAATACACCCCAAAACCTGATAACAGGTAACAGCCACAAGTTAAGGATCTCTTGAACAGAGCAAAGGCTGCCTAAGAGAATTAGGGTGATTTAAAACAAACAAACAAATAAATAAATTCAACCAATGTCCTCTCTCTAGATATTCAATTCTCAACAACAACCCACAGTAACATGAAAAGCCAGACAACATTAAGTCCTCCAAAAAGTTCTAATTCCACAGCAATGCTTCCACTGAGAATAACTTAGATGGAATCCCAGACAAACAAGTCAGAAGAATGATTTTTGCATATGTTCCACTAAATTACAGAAGATGAATGAATCTCAAGAGGATACAGACAGGTGAAATAAGTAAGAAAGTCAAAAAGGTAAGAAAGAAATACCTTAAAGAGACAGAAACACTGAAGAAAACCACATGGAAATACTGGAAATGAAAAGAACAGTAAAATACAAAGCGTGACGGAAAGCTTCATGGCTGGAATAGATCAAGGAAAAGACAGAATATTGGAGCTCAGAGACATGCTGGAGGAATCTGAGCAATCGGAAAAGGACACAAATAAATTAACAAGAAGGTACAAGTGAGACTTCCAAGACATATAAGATACAATAAAAAAAGAGCAAATGTAAGAATTGTGGACATAAAAGAAAGATAATAATTTTATTCCAAAGGTATAGAAAACATTTTCAACAAAATGATAGTAGAAAATATTCCCAAATTAGAGAAGGGACGCTAATCCAGATGTAGAGGGTGTTTAGAACACCTGACAGATAAGACTAGGACAGCAAATCCTCTCATTATATTATACTTAAACCACTAGATGTACAGAATAAAGAAGTGCATCAAGTCTCTAAGAAAAAAAAAATCAAGACACATACGAAGGCAGGGCCATCAGAATAATAGAGTTCTCCACAGAAACTTAGAGGTCAGGAAGGTTTGGAACAATGTATTACAAGTTCTTAAAGGCACAATTGCCCCCACACACACACTGCAATACCCCAGAAAAGCTATCATCATAACTGAAGGAGAAAGAAAAACTATCCATTAAAATAAAATACACTAAAGGAATCCATTACCAATAAGAGAGTTCTACAGAACATATTTGAAGGAATCCTTCAGACTTAGGACAAAGGCAAAGACATCCACAAGGCCACAAGAAAGAGTAGAGGATGCTAGAATAATAGCTAAGCTAGGAATAGGAAAATACCAAACACTAAACTATCTGGGCATCTTTCAATACTAACTCTGAATATCAATGGTCTCAATTCCCCAGCCAAAGACACAGATGAACAGACTAGAAAAGAATGCAGGAATCAATCATGTATTTATTGTGTCCATGAAACACATTTCACTCTAAGAGAGATGCAAGGATGAAAAGAGGTATTCCAAGGAAGCAGATTTAGGGAACAGGTGGATGTCATGGTTCTACGTGACAAAACAGACTTCAAATAAACAATATGAAGACCACTACACAGTGATTAGCAGATCAAACCATCCAGGGGATCCGACAACCCTAAACCTATATCCACACAATATGGGTGCATTAGATTTCATAACATGCTACTAGGTGTGAAGTCGCAGATTAGCCAAAGCACAGTATCAGTGAGTGACTTCTATTCTCTCGCCAACTGATAGGCCATTCCCTCGGTGGAGAAGCACCTGAATCAATTGACAACATACACAAAGCATAGCATCCAAACACTGCAGAATACATTCTTCGCAGAAGCCCAGGGTGCCTTTTCTAGACTAGACCACAGATTAAAACAGAAATAGGGTTTTAGCAAGAAGAGAAAAGCTGAAATAGTCCTACTATTCTGTCTTATCACAATGGAATAAAACTACAAACAGCCAGAGAAACTAGAGAACACACGTGAATGCATGGAGACTAAGCAACATATTATTGAACGTATTGATTTAGTGACTGAAGCATGGGGGATCTGGTCCCACCCCTCAACTGCCATTTTGTGGTGGGGGTGGGGAAGAAATGCCCTCCCTTCACCACACCCCTGCCCCCTCACTGCCTGTGACAGGTGGGAGAGATGCCCCTGAGGTCATAAGAGTGGAAGATCTGTTCCTGTCCCTTACCAGCTGCAACACTCAGGAGAGTGGCCCCTAAACCTCACCTGAGCAACACAGTAGAGTTGGCCCTGAAGGTAATGGTGTGGGAGAGTGGACCCTGAGGATATGAAGCAGGAGAACTGGCTCCTCCCCTTGCTCATCGCTGCTAGTAGTGAGCTGGCCAGGGCAGTGCTGGAGAACTCGTCCTGAGGGTGAAGATGAGGGAGAGCTGACCGACTCTGCAGCTACTCAGGCCCAGAACCAGGATTATGAGTTGGTCCACCTCAACATCTACCCCATCTGTCATCTGTTGGAGCATGTAAAGGGGCCAGTCCTGCAGATCCAAAGCTGCAGGATCTTCACCACACAGAGCTACAACACAATATCCAAGAGGGGTCCCAGGGAGGGCTCAGCATCAATAGTACAGCAGAAACCAGAGGCCTCAAACCAGACTGATGGCTCTTTGCAATGAATACTCCCAAGTAAAGAGATATGAATAAAAGAGTTTAATGTATGACTCCCTGTGTCACACTACAGCTTCCATGATATGAAATGAATGGGATAGAGATACATGATGCAAAAGACACAAGGAATAAGTAAGAAGAAAGTTTTAAAAAAATGTCCTTTGTATTACAGACCAATAGCGATTAAGGGAAGGGAAGGGTTTATTTTGACACACAGGTTGCAGTCCATCACTGAGGGGAGTCATGGTGAGAACTCAAGCAGGAATCTGCAGCAGATTCATGTATAACCAAGGAAACAGTTAATCAAGTGAAGAGACAGATTACAGAAGGGGATAAAATAAATCTTTGTCAGCTACACATATAGCAGAGAATTGACATCTAGGATATACCAGGAGCTTAAAAAATAAACAATATGAAAACAAATTATTCAATCAAAAAATGAGCTAATGAACTGAACAGAGGGTTTAAGAAATGGATAAATTATTAGAAACATATGACCGACCAAATTTAAATTTAAAAATGTAAAAACAACTCCAGCAGATACATAACAAGCAATGAAATGGAAACAGTGTCTCTACAAAGAAAAGCCTAGGACTGCAGAGCTCACTGTTAAATCCTGTTAGACCCTGCCCCCAGCTCCATCAGAGGCCATGTGGGGGCAGGGGGCAGAACCCAGGTAAACCCCCACTCACTCAGTGACTGCCCAGTCTATTCCCAACTGTCCCTCCCTCTCCTCATCCCCATAAACCTATCTACAACTTCCCTGTTCAAAGCCCCCTCTGAACCAGAGGCCACACCCATTGACAAAACCCCTCTCTGGTAGACAATACCTGCTGAACCAGAGGCCATGCCCTGGCCATCCAGAACTCCAGCCCTCAACTCAAGTGAAACCTGCAGCTTGCACAACATCAACTAGATTGAACCAGAAAGAAAAGCCCTACCACCACATAATAAGCAAAACACTAAACCCCAGAGAACAAAGAAGGAATATTAAAAGCCACAAGGAAAAATATAGAGCTCAATAAAAATCAATAATAATTTAAAAAAAGGATCTGGAGAAGCTACAGCATGTTAATATAGTGAATGGGTTTTTTAGATATAAAAAAAATTTAGTACCTTCCTATAAAAAAAAAAAGCCGCAAGGGAATAAGGCCAAGTAACATGTAAAGGTAGACCTAACAAAACTACACCTGATTTCTTAATGGAGACTCTAAAAGCCAAAGCTCCGTGAGGGTGTGTCCTGTTGGAGTAGGTATGACCTTGTTGGAGTAGGAAGTGTGTCTTTGAACTCAAGCCAGATCTAGTGGTTCACTGTTTCTTCCTGCTGTCTGTGGATCAAGATGTAGAACTCTCAGCTACCTCTCCAGGACCATGTCCACCTGCATGCCGCCATGCTTTCCACCATGATGATAATGGACTAAACCTCTGAACTGTAAGCCAGCCCCAGTGAATGCTTTCCTTTATAAGAGTTACCATGGTCATAGTGTCTCTTCACAGCAATAAAACCCCAGCTAAAACAGATGGTGGTACCATGGACTAGAGAATTGCTTGTGGAGGCTCAAATGTGGGCCCATTTTTAGGTAAAAATTTGATGGTCAAAGAGTTTGGAGTTTGCTCAAAATGATTGGCAAGAAGATTACATGTCCCAACTCAGGATATGATTACTTGATTCTTTTGGCATTAAGATAGCTTCATGCCATCCTGGAGAACCAAACATACTTCTCCTTCTTTTGTAACTATGAGGTCACCTGGGGAGTGGCTGCCTTCAGGATAATGCACTAGAGCAGCTCCACTGCCTAGACAACAAAATGCTAATGATTTGATGTCTCAAAGGGTTAAAGCCATTGATTGTTTGAGTTGTCCTTTGTATCATGTTAATAAAATCTTTTTACATTCTCTCCCCCTCCCATCCCTGTTTACATTGGGTATAAAAACTGTAAAAAATAAATAAATAAATGCAGGTGATTTTCAGTAGTCACTAAAATGCTCTCCCGGTACTATTCTATAGTTTCTGCCTTATTATTTTTTATGTATCTTCATATTCTTTCCTAATATTTCTAAAATTTCATGCCCTTCCCCTGGCAAGAGGCATTTTTTTGTTTTTTTATTTTATTTTTTTCCATTATATTTATTGAGCTCTACATTTTTCTCTGCTCCCCTCCCTGCCACTCGCCTCCCTCCTTCAACCCTCCCCCAAGGTCCCTGTGCTCCCAATTAACTCAGGAGATTTTGTCTTTTCATACTTTCTACTTCCCATGCAGATTAGATCTATGTAAGTCTCTCTTAGTGCCCTCATTGTTGTCTAAGTTCTCTGGGATTGTGGTTTGTAGGCTGGCTTTCTTTGCTTTATGTTTAAAAACCACCTATGAGTGAGTACATGTGATAATTGTCTTTCTGTGTCTGGGTTACCTCACTCAAAATAATGCATTCTAGTTCCATCTATTTTCCTGCAAAATTCAAGCTGTCGTTATTTTTTTCTGCTGTGTAGTACTCCATTGTGTAAATGTACCACATTTTTTTTTATCCATTCTTCAATCGAGGGGCATTTAGGTTGTTTCCAGTTTCTGGCTATGACAAACAAAGCTGCTATGAACATAATTGAGCACATGTCCTTGTGGCACGATTGAGCACTTTGGATATATACCCAAAAGTGGTATTACTGGGTCTTGAGGAAGGTTGTCTCCTAATTTTCTGAGAAATCGCCACATTGACATCCATAGGGGTTGTACCAGCTTGCATTCCCACCAGTAATGCAGAAGTGTTCCCTTTTCCCCACAACCTCTCCAGCATAAGTTGTCATCAGTGTTTTTGATCTTGGCCATTCTTACAGTGTAAGGTGGAATCTCAGAGTTGTTTTGATTTGCATTTCTCTGATGACTAAGGATGTTGAACATTTCCTTAAGTGTCTTTCAGCCATTTTAGATTCCTCTGTTGAGAGTTCTCTGTTTAGGTCTGTACTCCACTTTTTTTATTGGATTATGTGTTCTTTTGGTGTCCAATTTCTTGAGTTCTTTGTATATTTTGGAGATCAGACCTCTGTCTGATGTGTGATTAGTGAAGATCTTTTCCCATTCTGTAGGCTGTCATTTTGTCTTGTTGACCGTGTCCTTTGCTTTACAGAAGCTTTTCAGTTTCAGGAGGTCCCATTTATTAATTGTTTCTTTCAGTGTCTGTGCTGCTGGGGTCCTATTTAGGAAGTGGTTCCCTGTGCCAATGTGTTCAAGCGTACTTCCCACTTCCTCTTCTATAAGGTTCAGTGTGGCTGGCTTTCTGTTGAGGTCTTTGATCCATTTGGATTTGAGTTTTGTACATGGTGATTGATATGGGTCTATTTTCATTTTTCTACATGTTGATATCCAGTTATGCCAGCACCACTTGTTGAATATGTTTTCTTTTTTCCATTGGATATTTTTTGGTTCTTTATCAAATATCAGGTGTTCGAAGATGTGTGGATTGATATCCGGGTCTTCTATCCGGTTCCATTGGTCCTCCTGTCTGTTTTTATGCCAGTACCAGGCTGTTTTCAGTACTGTAGCTCTGTAGTAGAGTTTGAAGTCAGGGATTGTGATGCCTCCAGAAATTCTTTTGTTGCCCAGGATTGTTTTGGCTATCCTGGGTTTTTTGCTTTTCTATGTGAAGTTGAGTACCGTTCTTTCGAGGTCCTTGAAGAATTTTGCTGGGATTTTGATGGGCATTGCGTTGAGTCTGTAGATTGCTTTCGGTAAGATTGCCATTTTTACTATATTAATTCTGCCAACCCAAGAGCATGGGAGGTCTTTCCACTTTCTGGTGTCTTCTTCAGTTTCTTTCTTCAAAGATTTAAAGTTCTTGTCATACAAGTCTTCCACTTGTTTGGTTAGAGTTACTCTGAGATATTTTATGCTGTTTGTGGCTATTGTGAAGGGTGTTGATTCTCTGATTTCTTCCTCAGTCCTTTTATCATCCATGTACAGGAGGGCTACTGATTTTTTGAGTTAATCTTGTATCCTGCTACATTGCTGAATGTGTTTATGAATTGTAGAAGTTCTTTGGTAGAATTTTTGGGATCACTTATGTAAACTATCATATCAGTGAGAGTTTGACTTCTTCTTTTCCAATTTGTATCCCCTTGATCTCCCTTTGGTGTCTTATTGCTCTAGCTAGGACCTCAAGAACTATATTGAATAGGTATGGAGAGAGTGAACAACCTTGTCTTGTTCCTGATTTCAGTGGAATCGCTGGGAGTTTCTCTCCATTTAGTTTGATGTTGGCTGTTGGCTTGCTGTAAATTGCCTTACTTATGTTTAGGTATGTTCCTTGTATCCCTGCTCTCTCTAAGACTTTTATCATGAAGGGATGTTGTATTTTGTCAAATGCTTTTTTGGCATCTAATGAGATGATCATGTGGTTTTTATTTTTCAGCTTGTTTATATGGTGGATTACATTGACAGATTTTCGTGTGTTGAACCATCCCTGCATCCCTGCATCCACTTGGTCATGGTGGATGACTGTTCTGATGTGTTCTTGGATTCTATTTGCTAGTATTTTATTTAGTATTTTTGCATCAATGTTCATGAGTGAGATTGGTCTGTAATTCTCTTTCTTAGTAATGTCTTTCTGTGGTTTGGGTATCAGGGTAATTTGTAGCATGAGGTCCTGCTTTTGGGGTTTCTGTCCCGCCTGGTCCCCCAGCCGTTTAGGTCCCAAAGAAAATCACACAGAGATTCTATATTAATGATAAACTGATTGGCCCATTAGCTCAGGCGTCTTATTAGCTCTTGTAGCTTATATTAACCCATTATTCTTATCAGTGTTAGCCATATGGCTCGGTACCTTTTTCAGCGGGGTAGGTCACATCCTGCTTCTTCTGTGGTCTGGGCAGAAGTCCCGAGAGAGCTTCCTGCTTCCCAGAATTCTCCTATTCTCCTTGCTCCGCCTCTACTTCCTATCTGGTTGTCCCATCTATACATCCTGGCTAATGGCCAATCAGTGTTTATTTAAATCATGATTGACAGAATACAGACAATTCTCCCACACCACTTCCCCCTCTTTTTTTTTTTAAACAAAGAAAAATATTCATAGTCCTTTTTTTGGGAATGTGGGCGTAGTATTCCAGGCTACTTCCGGCTCGTTGGGGGTGCTGATAATCTTATGGGGACCTAAAGAAAATTTAGAGTTATGATCAAGTCCAGACTGAAGTATCCTGTGAGGCTTGATCATCTCAGGCAGCAGTCTTGAATCTGTTCTGGATGTAGAACTCAGACATCCGGGCCATCTGATCCTACCGGAGATTTCTCAGGTAATCTTCCTTGTCTAAACCTGATTTTTCTTAACTCAGAATGAATCCACAGCCTCTCATTTCCTGTGGAAACAAAAGTAAAATCTCTTCTCCAAAGTAACATACCTTTTGACTTCAATTTTGAAGTCAAGGTATTTTCAAAATACCTATATTGGATTAATTCAGCAGCACTTATAAGCAAATATCTTTTAGTAGCTGTTGGTCCTTCCTTAGCATTCAAACAATTCAAAGAGAGCATAATAACACAGTATCAAGATTCTCTGTGTATTTTCCATCTTTATGCGGCTTTATTTTAACCTCTATTTCTTTTATTTTTACTTTTAACTTTTGGCTTTTTGAGACAGGTTCTCTGTGTATCTTTGTCCTGGAACTCCCTCTGTAGACCAGGCTATCCTTGAACTCACAGAGATTCTGTCTCTGCCTCCCCAGTGCTGGGATCAAAGGTGTGTGCTACCATACCTTGAACTCACAGAGATCTGTCTGCCTCTGCCTCCCAAGCTTTGGGATTAAAGGTGTGTGATACCACACCTTGAAGTTACAGAGGTCAATCTACCTCTGCGTCCCAAGTGTTGGGATTGAAGGTGTGTACCACCATACCCAACTACTCTCTTTCTTTCTTTTTTACTGTAAGAACTTTAACCTTTAGCCTGCATATATTTTTAACACACTGTAAACCATTTAGAGGTTTTTCTCATCTGAATCTATCTTTACTGTATATCTCTCTTTTTTATCTGACCACGTGAGTCTTTAATTTGCTAAGCTATATGAAGAGGATTAAAGCCGTGTCTTTGATGACTGGATCCAGCCCAGTTCTTAGCTTTCTGAGATTTCAGCCTCGTGGCTGAGGTACTGGCTGGAGCAATGTTTATTGCCACAACTATGGTGTTTCAAGGTCCTTGCCAGCAAGCAAGCTGCAACAGCAAGCAAACAACACTCAAATGCTCTATAGTCAGAGTCAGACTGCCTGCCTGAAAGAGTCAGAGTTTGCCATGGCAGGACGGCCCAGAAAGCCAGCATTTTAAAATGGCACTGCTTTTTTCCTGCTACAGCTGAAAACTGTGTGGTCAGCTTTTCATCAACACCATTTAAGTGTTTTGTGGCAGGACCTCTTAAAGAGCTGCAGGGTTTTGCAGCTAAAGCTGAGTCGGGAAGCCTCTCTTAGATGAGAGCACTTGCCTCTAGCAAGTAGAGCAGACCCAAGAAATTGCTGCTACCAAGAAGCCATGCTTTACTCTATTCTTTTCTGCCCAGAATTACTTCCCATGCTCTGTCAGGCTTTCTGTGGATGCAGTTGTCCACGTGGGCACCATTCTGTAACATGAGGGGCCTGGTTGGTTTCTGTCCTCTCAGCAGGTCCCCAGCCATTTAGGTCCCAAGGAAAGTGCCATTCTGTAACACGAGGGCCTGCTAGTTGGGGTTTCCGTCCTGTCCAGTTCCCAGAGCCGGCAAGTCCCAAAGAAAATCATACAGAGAGTCTACATTAGTTTATAAACTGGTTGGCCCATTAGCTCAGGCTTCGTATTAGCTCTTATAACTTATATAGCCCATTATTCTCATCTATGTTAGACATATGGCTCAGTACCTTTCTCAGCGGGGCAGGTCACATCCTGCTTCGTCCATGGTCTGCACAGGAATCCAGAGAGAGCTTCTTGCTTCCCAGAATTCTCCTATTCTCCTTGCTCTGACTCTACTTCCTGTTTGGTTGTCCCACCTATACATCCTGGCTAATGGCCAATCAGTGTTTATTGAAATCATGATTGACAGAATACAGACAATTCTCCCACACCAGTAATTGTAGCCTCATAAAAAGAGTTCGGCAATGTTCCCTCTGTTTCTATTGTGTGGAATAATTTGAGGAGTATTGGTATTAGTTCTTTGAAAGTCTTGTAGAATTCTGAGCTAAAACCATCTGGTCCTGGGCTTTTTTTGGTTGAGAGACTTTTGATGACTGTTTCTATTTCTTCAGCAGTTGTAGGTCTGTTTAATTTGCTTATCTGGTCTTGATTTAATTTTGGTAAGTGATATTTATTCAGAAAGTTGTCCATTTCCTTTAAGTTTTCCAATTTTGTGGGGTACAGGTTTTCAAAATATGACCTGATGATCCTCTGTATTTCCTCTGTGTCTGTTGTTATGTCCCCCTTTTCATTTCTTATTTTGTTAAATTGGATATTCTCTCTCTGCCTTTTGGTTAGTTTGGATAAAGGTTTGTCTGTTCTGTTGATTTTCTCAAAGAACCAGCTCTTTGTCTCATTGATTCTTTGTATTGTTTTCTTTGTTTCTATTTTGTTGATTTCAGCTCTCAGTTTGATTATTTCCTGCCATCTAGTTCTCTTAGGTGAGTTTGCTTCTTTTTGTTCTAAAGTTTTCAAATGTTCTGTTAATTCACTAGTGTAGGATTTTTCCAGCTTCTTTATGTAGGAATTTAGTGCTATGAACTTGCCTCTTAACACTGCTTTCATTGTGTCCCATAAATTTGGGTATGTTGTGTGGTCATTTTCATTGAATTTTAGGAAGTTTTTAATTTCCCCTTTTATTTCTTCCTTGACCCATTGATGATTCAGATGAGCACTGTTTAATTTCCTTGTGTTTGTGGGTTTTCTGGATTTGGTATTGCTGTTGACTTCTAGTTTTAAAGCATCGTGATCTGATAAGGTACATTGGGTTGTTCCATTTTTTTTGTATTTGTTGAAGTTTGTTTTGTTATCCGAGTATGTGGTCAATTTTTGAGAAGGTTCCATGAGGTACTGAGAAGAAGGTATATTCTTTTCTGTTTGGATGGAATATTCTATAGATGTCTGTTAAGTCCATTTGAGTCATAACACCTGTTAGTTCTCTTATTTCTCTGTTCATTTTTTGTCTGATTGACCTGTCCAGTGGTGAGAGGGGAGTGTTGAAGTCTCCCACTATCAGTGTGTGGGGTTTAATATATGATTTAAGCTTTCGAAGTGTTTCTTTGACATATGAAGGTACCCTTGTATTTGGAGCATAGATGTTCAATATTGAAATTTCCTCTTGATGGATTTTCCCTGTGACTAATATGAAATGTCCTTCTTTGTCTCTTTTGACTGATTTTAGCTTGAAGTCTATTTTGTTAGATATTAGGATAGCTACACCTGCTTGTTTCTTAGGTCCATTTGATTGGTATAATTTTTCCCAACCTTTTACTTTGAGATTATACCTATTATTCTAAGATTTGGCCTTTTTATGTTGTCCCATATTTCATGGATATTTTTGGTTAAGCTTTTGTTAGATTTAATGTTTTCTTTAACTGATGAGTCTATTTCCTCTATTTTATCTTCCACACATGAGATTCTCTGCAAGAGGCATTTTTGTCGAGGCTGATCCATGACAATTGCTGTGATAGGTTGGACCATGTTTTTGTTTGGAGGAAAGTGGACTTTGGGACTTTCAGTTAGGAAAGCCATCAAATGCTTCAAGCACTGCTTAATGAGCCATACTAGTGGCAGCATGGAAGACAGTGGTGCTGAGGGTGATTTGAACTGTGGAGATCTGGCCAAAGATGTTTCAGAGGAGAATATTTGTCTGTACCCTAGAAACTGCTCTTGTAATATTTCAGGTAAAAATATGCCTGCTTTTTGCCCTAGTCTGGAAAAGTGCTTGAAAATAAATTGAAGAGTTTTAGAATAATGGCATTGGCTGAAGAAATCTCAAACAGCATAGTATTGACTCTGACATATGGTTATTAGTGTTCACTCTTATGCAGATCTATAATGAAAAGGAGTAAACTGAAAAAGGAAAAATATGAAATGTACAATTTGAGTAGAAAAAGAAAACCAGGAAATATAATGGAGCTATGGTATGGGAAGTCCTTCTGTATATGGGTTGCTTTTATTGGTTAATGAATAAAGCTGATTTGGCCTTTGGCAGGGCAGAATAGAGGTAGGTGGGAAAACTAAACTGAATGCTGGGAGAAAGTAGACAGAGTCAGAGAGACACCATGAAACTGCTGAAAGAAATAGATGCCCCAGAACTTTACAGGTAAACCATGAGCCTCAGGGTAAAATACAAAATAATAGAAATGGGTTGATTTAAGATGTAGGAGCTAGCTAGAAATATGATTAAGCTATTGGCCAAACAATATTGCAATTAATATCATTTCTGTAGGTTTATTTTGGTTCTGAGTAGCTGGGAAACAATAGAACAGTCTCCATCAACAGAGCTAAGTTCTATGTTCAAGGAGATAAACAGATTAATGAAAATTAAATGGAATAAAGGGAGTGGTAACTTCTGGGCAAGAATCCCACAAGCAAAACTTCCAAATTGTGACAAGGAATTAAAGAAAAGCTTAGCGAATGTGGTGGCACATACCTTTAATCTCAGCACTCCAAAGACAGAGGCAGGTGGATCTCTGAGTTTGAGGCCAGCCTGGTCTACAGATCAAATTTTAGGGCAGCCAAGCTTAGAAAGTGAAGAAAGGTTGGTGAGGATGTAATTGAACAAGGGGGCCATGTTCCAGTCCCAGAAATAAAGAACTTGGCAGATTTGGCCTCATAGTTCTGGCTTTAGAGTTAACAATAGAAGAAAGGTTATGGAATCTCCATCCAAGACTAAGGAAAACCTCTGAAGCCAGGTGTGTATCAAGGATGTCTCTGCATGGAGACCTAGAGAGGCCATTATGTGAAGCTGTGAAGGTGAAGCCTGTTTTGCCATGGAGACCCCAATATGTTGGAGATCCCAGAGTTGAGGGATACCTGCCAAGGAGAGCTGCTAAAAAGGAGTGAAACCAGGCCAAGAGAAAGAAGTGTGTTGCAGTTAACAAAGCTGAAAGGAGTTGGAGATCTGAAAAGTATTTTGACATCAGACATGGAGATGCAGAGTTTGGAGTTTGCCCAGCTAATTTTCTGTCTTGTCAAGTGTTTCCTCACTATGCTTCACTTCCTCCATTTCAGAACGGTATGTATATCCTATGCCATTGTATGTTGGGAGTATGTAATCTGTTTTTTTTATTTTAATTTTATAGAGGATTACAGTTAATAGATTACATGGCTCTCAGAAGAGACTTTGAACTTTGGAGTTTTTTTTGTTTTTTCTTGGGGGAGGGCAGGGTTTCTCTGTGTAGTCCTTGCTGTCCTGGAACTCACTCTGTAGACCAGGTTGGTCTTGAACTCACAGAGATCCACTTGTCTCTGCCTCCTGAGTTCTGAGATTAAAGGCATGTATCACCACTGCCCAGTTGTGACTTTGGACTTTTAAACAGGCTTGAGACTGATAGACTTTGGGGACTTTTGTAGTTAGACTTAATGTATTTTGCATTATGATATAGGTATAAGCCTATCGGGGCCAGAGAGTGGAATGTCATGGCTGAATGAACATGGCTCATGGGGAGTGGCATTATTGGAAGTGTGGTCTTGTTAGAGGAGGTGTAGCCTTGCTGGTGGAAGAGTGTCAATGAACTCAAGTCAAGCCTAGTGGCTCACTATCTCTTTCTGCTGCCTACGGATCAAGATATAGAATTCTCACCTTCATCTCCAGCACTATGACTACATGCTGCCATGTTTCCCACCATGAAAATAGTGGAGTAAACCAGCCAGCCCCAGTGAAATGTTTTCCTTTATAAGAGTTGCATGGTCATGGTGTCTCTTCACTGTAACAAAACCCTAGCCTACAAACTCATGGAAACTGAAGAACTCTCTACTTAGTGACTATTGGGTCAAGGAAAAAATAAGAAAGAAATTAAATACTTCCTAGAAGTCAGTGAAAATGAATGCACATCATACCCAAATTTATGGGACACAATCAAAGTGGGGATAAGAAACAAGTTCATAGCACTAAGTGCCTACATAAACAAATTGGAGAGATCTCAGACTAGCAACTTAGCAGCACACCTAAAAGCTCTATAATAAAAAGAAACAAGCACACCCAAGAGGAGTAGATGGCAGGCAATTATCAAAGTGAGGGCTGAAATCAATAAATTAGAAACAAAAAGAACACTACAAAGAATCAATGAAACAAAGTGTTGGTTCTTTGAGAAAATCAACTTAGATAGACAAATTCTTACACAAATAACTGAAAAACGTAGAAAGAATATCCAAATTAACAAAATAAGAAATAAGGGGGGGTATAACAGCAGATTTCCACAGTAGGAAATCCAAAGAATCATCAGGTCATATTTTAAAAACCCATACTTCATAAAATTGGAAAATCTAAAAAAATGGATAATTTTCTCAATAAATACCACTTACCAAAGTCAAATCAAGATCAAATAAGCAATTTAAATAGACCTATAACCCCTAAGGTAATAGAAGGAGTTATTAAAATCTCCCAACCAAAAAAATATCAAACAAACAAACAAAAAAACCTAGGGCCAGATGTTTTTAGTGTAGAATTCTACCAGACTTTCCTTTTAAGGAAGAGCTAATGCCAAATCTTCTCAAATTATTCCACAAAATAGAAACAGAAGAAACACTGTCAAATTTGTTTTATTATTTATTTATTTATTTATTTTAGAGTTAGAAATATATCTTTATTCAACACTCTGATCTACCAAGTTTTCCACCAATTCAGGGAGCAGAGACCTTCACAGGCTTCACAGCCTTTGGCTGGTGTTGCTTTTATAGGGGCCTTGGCAGCAGCCTTTGCTGCTTGGATGCCTGCATAGCCTTTTTTGCTTCCGTGGCAGCCCTGATGGCCTGCTTTAGCTGAACTTTCCTAACTTCTGGTTTCTGATTCCTCTTGGCCATTCTATCAGCAAGGGATGCACCAGTAACGGCCCGCTGGGATTTGAGTGCTCGGAGGGTTCTTTCCTTTTGAAAGTCTTCCGACTGTACTTTTTTTGTGTTTTCTTCTGTAGAAGATGGTTCAGTTTATTTGCCGAGGATTCCTTTTGGAAAGGATGTGGACTTGCATTCTGCTTTAAGAAACTGGAAAACCAGGCCAACCTGGTCTACAAGAACTAGTTCCAGGATAGGTTCCAAAGCTACAGAGAAACCCTGTCTCAAAAAGAAAAAAAAAAGAAAGAAAAAGAAACTGGAAATCCTTCCCATTGGTCCTGACATAGCGCCGCCCATGTCCAGGGTAGCAGATCTTGTGCCCACTGAACCGGCACAGCTGGACCTTCGCGGTGAGAGCTGCTGCCCAGCCGGAGGAAAGATGGTGAAGAGCATCAAATTTGTTTTATGAGGCCTACAGTCAACCCAACACCCAAACCACACAAAGATTCAACAAAGAAAGAGAATTACAGGACAATTTCTTTCATGAACATAGATGCAGAAATACTCAGTAAAATATTCACAGACTGAATCCAAGAACACATCAAAAAGACTGTATACTTTGATCAAGTAGGATTCATTCCAGAACTGTTGGGAGGGTTCAACATATGAAAATCTGTCAATGCAATCCACCATGCAAACAAACTGAAAGAAAAGAACCACATGATCACCTTATTAGATGCTGAAAAAGCCTTTGACAAAGTCCAGCATCCCTGCATATAAATGTCTTGGGGAGATTAGGGATAAAAGTGGCATACCTCAACATAATAAAGACAATTTACAGCAAGCCTATAGCCAACATCAAATTAAATGGAGAGAAACTCAAAGCAATACCAACTAAAATCAAAATCAAGACAAGGCTGACCACTCTCTCCATATTGAGGACTAAGATGACTGAAGGAGATCAAGGGGATAGGAATTGGAAGTCAAAGCATCACTAGTCACAGGTGATTTGATATAAATAAACGACCCCAAAAATTCTAGGAGAATTCCTACAGCTGATACACATCTTCACCAGAGTGGCCTGGTATAAAATTAACCCCCCCAAATCAGTAGCCCTCCTGTATACAAATGACAAATGGACTGAGAAAGAGAAAAGGGAAACAACACCCTTCACAATAGCCACAAATAATAAAAAATATCTTTGTTTAACTCCAAGCAAGTGAAAGACTTGTATGATAAAAAATTCAAATCTTTGAAGAAAGAAATTGAAGAAGCTATCGTAAGATGGAAAGACCTCCCATGGTCACAGATTGGTAGGATCAAAATAGTAAAAATGGCTATCCTACCAAACACAATCAACAGATTCAATGCAATCCCCATCAAAATTCCAACACAATTCCATACTGACCTTGAAAGGACAATACTCAACTTTATATGAAAAAAAAAAGGATAGCTAAAACAATCCTGTACAATAAAAGAACCTCTGGAGATATCTCCCTCCCTGATTTCAAGCTGTGCTACAGAGCTATAGTAATAAAAACCATGTGGTATTGGTATAAAGTCAGACATATTGATCAATGGAATCAAATCACCGACCCAGACATAAATCCATACACCTATGAAAACTTAATTTTTGATAAAGAAGCCAGAAAGACATAATGGAAAAAAGGAAACATCTTCAACAGATGGTGCTGGTCTAACTGGATGTCAGCATACAGAAAAAATGCAAATAGATCCATATCTATCACCCTGCACAAAACTCGAGTCCAAATGGAACAAAGACCTCAAAATAAAACCAGATACACTGAACCTAAAAGAAGAGAAAGTGGGGAATAGTCTTGATTTCATTGGCATGATCTTATTCTTCCTGAATAGAGCACCAATAGTATAGGCACTAAGATAAGAAATCAATAAATGAAGCCTCATAAAACTGAAAAGTTTCTGTAAGGCAAAGGACACTGTTAATAGGACAAAATGGCAGCCAACAGAATGAGAAAATATTCTCACCAATCCCATATCTGATAGAGGGTTAATATGCAACATATATAATGACCCCAAGAAACTAGACATAAACAAATCAAATAATGCATTAAAATGGGGTACAGATCTAAACAGAGAATTCTTAATGGACAAATCTCAAATGACTGAGAAATCCTTAAAGAAATGTTCAATATCCTTAGACAACAGGAAATGTAAACAAAACAACTCTGAGATTCCATCCTATACCTGTCAGAATGGTTAAGGTCAAAAATGTAAGTAACAGCTCATGCTGGCGGGGATGTGGAGCAAAGGGAACACTCCTCTGGTGTAGGAGGTCCTTCTGTATTTGGGTTGCTTTCATTGGTTAATAAAGAGACTGCCTTGGCCTTTTGATAGGGCAGCCCTTAGGTGGGCATAGTAGACAGAACAGAATGCTAGGAAGAACGGAAGTGTGGCAGATGCAATGAATCTTCGGCCTGAGATGGACGTAAGCCATGACTCCGTGGTGATACACAGATTACTAGATATGGGTTAAAGCAAGATGTGAGAGTTAGCCAAGATGAGGCTAGATATAATGGGCCAGGCAGTGTTTTAAACGAATACAGTTTCTGTGTAATTATTTCGCGTATAAGCTAGCCAGGCACCGGGAACGCAGCGGGAGCCGGGCGGCCAGGACCAAAAACAGGCCCACGCCTCATTACTACACTCCTCCATTGCTGGTGGGAGCGAAACTTGTACAACCACTATGGAAATCAATATTGTAGTTCCTCAGAGAGTTGGGAATCAATCTACCTCAAGGCCCAGCTATATACCACTCCTGGGTATATACCCAAAGGACAATCTAGTCTACCACAAGGACACTTGCTCAACTATGTTCATGGTGGCTTTATCCATAATAGCCAGAAACTGGAAACAACCTAGATGTCCCTCAACCAAACAATGGACAAAGAAAATGTGATACATTTATACAATGGAATATTAATCAGCTCCTAAAAACAATGACCTCATGAAATTTGCAGGCAAATGAATGGAACTAGAAAAAAAAATTATCCTGAGTGAGGCAACTCAGACCCAGAAAGACAATTTTATACTCACTCATAAGTTGATATTAGCTGTAAAATAAAGGATAATCATGCTACAATCCAAAGAACCAGAGTGGCTAAGTAACATGAAGGGCTCAAGGAGAGACATATGACTTTCTTGGGAAGGGGAAATAGATTCTGTGAATGAATTAAGGTTGGTGGGGTGGGAAGAGGAGAAATCAGGTGGGGTGGGGGACAGGTGGAGGGAGAGAGTACTGGGAGGAACAACTGGAATTGGGGAGCATTTTGGGGGTGATATGAAAACCTAGAGCAGTATAAACTCCCAGAAATCTTTGAGAGTGACCCTAGCAAAGATTCCTAGTCATGGGGGATACAGAGCCGGAACCAGACACCTTCTATAACCAGGCAAGACTTTCAGCAGTGGGACAAAGATACCAACCCAGTCACAAAACCTTCAACCTGCAATCCCTCCTGTCTCCAAGATATGCTGGGGTAATGGTGGTTACCAACTTGTGGGAGTGGCCAACCAATGGCTGGTCCAACTTAGGAGAGGGAGCCCATGACTAACACTGCCTAGATGGCTAGGAACTCTATAGCCCAGAGACCCAGGATAGAACCAAACACGACTGGGGGGGGTATTCAATGAAATGATTACTAATGATATATTCATAGATTGGTGCCTAGCCCAATTGTCTTCAGAGCAGAGCCATCCATCCAGCAACTGGTGGAAGCAGTCAAACACTGCACAGAACCAGGGGAACCCCACAGGAGGTGGGGTGGGGTTTGCAGGAGCCAGAGAGGTCGAGGAAACCAAGAGAACCCTGCCCACAGAATCAGCTAAGCAGGGCTCATGGGGGTTAACAGAGACTGACGTGGCACTCATGGATCTTCTATGATCATGGATTAGCAGACTAAATATTGTAAAAGTTGCTATATTATCAGGAGTAATCTTTAAATTCAATGTAGTCTCTATCAGAATTTCAATCACATTCTTCATAAAATTAGAAATCAAAAATCCCCAAATCCATGTGTATGACTGGTAAATTTAATTGTCAACTTGACAGGATTTAGCATCATCTAGGAGAGTAGCCTCCAGGCCTGTGTCTGTGTAGGGGTCTCTAGAGAGGTTTAACTAAGGCATAAAGAGCCGGTCTGAACACTGTTGGGTAAGGCTCAAGTCTACTTTGGGAGGGGCTGTGGTTTAGATGTGGTTTGTCTCTGTATTTGTGTGTTGGGAGCTTGGTCCCCCGGGCGGGGTGTGTGTGTGTGCAGCATCAGAAGGTGATGGAATCTTTAAGAGTGAAACTAGTGGCGTGTCTGTAGGTCAGTTGTGGGCTTGATCTCAGAAGACATTAAGGTATTTGTGGTTAATTCTTGAGAAAAGATTGTGACCAAAATCTGGTGGTCCCATCCCATCTCTCTGTCTTCCTGTCTTAGATACTGAGCCTACCATCCACCATGAGGTCCTCACCTTGAGCCTCAGAAACTGGCTTCACTCACTTGAAAAAGTTAGTCTGGCTTAGCAATTAATAATTACATAGATTTTGGAAATGATAATTACTAAAATTTTGGCGATGATATTTTCCCTACAGGTTGGCAAACTCTGGGACCATGAACACAGATGCCCCTGTGCACGCTACAGTATTTTTTTCTCCTTCTAGCTTGATGAGTCTAAGTAGCTTTGACCCTAGTGAAGGTAAGACAGAAAGAGACATCCATGACCTTTCTAAATCTGTATTTGTTTTTCACCTCAGCCTGGTGATTCTCATTAGTTTTACAGACTGGAAGGAAATAGATTTTGTGCCCTGTAAATTATTCTGAGTTCATGGTCTTGAGCAGGAAATCAGAGTTGAGTCCTGAGAGTTGTTCTGTTGAGCCAGTTAGCATGAGCCCTGATGATGAACATGAAACATTCTTGCTGTGGCTCCTAATGCATTTTCTTCATCCATAATTCATGTGCGGTTAGGACTCAACCACATCAATCCAAGTCCCACCCGTGGCAATTGGTGTTTAGTTTCCATTTTATTAGCAGGATTACTAATTCTTAAGAGATAATAGTGGCAGTTATTTACTGAGAGGATGCTCTGCAGCTTTGAGTTAATGAGTCCGTGAAGTAGACAGGGGAAGCCCAGAATCCATGCCTTTTTGGTGGGCTTTAAGCCCTTAGAAACACAGCCACTAAGCCATCTGAGTTCCACAACACACACCAAGTGTCAAGAGAAAGCAGGCATCTGTCATGAACTCATGTGTGTGTGTGTGTGTGTGTGTGTGTGTGTGTGTGTGTGTGTGTGTGCGTGCGCGTGCAGATGAATGTGCACATGTATATAGAGGCTAGAGGATAACCTTGGGTGTTGTTCCTCAGGCACTAACTACTTTGTGTTGAAACATGGTCTCTCATTGGCCTGGAACTCAGCAAGTAGATGAGGCTGGCTGGCCAGAGAGGTCCAGAGCCACACCTATCTCGAAGTGCACACCATCACAACCGATTTAAAAAAAAAAAAACCTGAATTCTGGGGTTTTGAACTTAGGTATTCATGCTTGCAGGGTAAGTACTTTAGCCATCAGGCCATCTCCACAACCTACAAGCCCCATTTTAATGCATGGGAAAACTTAAGTTTTGACAAGAGCCGCACCTGTTGGAAAAAGAAACTTGGTCTTTATTCTCTCAATTTAAGCCAAGTCCTCTGCTGCATTCAGAAAGTATTAGTAATGAAAATTTTAAGGTAGCATTTAAGAATTTTTTATTTAATTTTTACATATATAGATGTTTTGCCTGTATGTGTGTCTGTGCATCACTTGCCTGCCTCTATGCCAGAGGAAGCTAAAAGAGAGCGTCCACAGGACTGGATTCCACAGGACTGGATTCTACAGGTCTGGAGTTACAGATGGTTGAGAGTTCCCATATGGGTTCCGGGAATTCAACTTGGGTCCCCTGGAAGAACAGCCAGTGCTCTTAGCCACTGAGCCATCTTCCCAGGATGATGTGTCATTTTTTATTTGATTGGTCAGAAACATGTCTTCTACTTCTTGAACACTCCAAGGAGATGGTGAGAAAAAAATGGTTTCTAGAGAGAATTCTAGAGCCAGATCATTGTCAGAATGACTGATCAATCAAGTTAAGATAAAATACAACTCTGTACTGGGCAGTGGTGGTGCATGCCTTTAATCCCAGCACTCAGGAGGCAGAGGCAGGTGGATTTCTGTGAGTTTGAGGCCAGCTTGGCCTGCAGAGTGAGTTCCAGGACAGACTCTAAGGCTACACAGAGAAACCCTGTTTCAAAAGATGAAAGAAAAAAAATACAACTCTGCAAAACAAACTTATAAATTCAGATATAGTTGTATAAGAGAAAACATTTATTCCCAGTATGCCTGGTCTCTATCAGGTCTCTCATCCCCTCCAATGTTGCAAAATGAATGATTTCCTGTGTGCAATAACATGTGACAAAATGTAAATTGACATAGTGTGTTAATGCTCTATTATGAAAATCAATAGTAATTAAAGGGAACACTCAACTGACAAAGTTGATAGACCTGAATATATTTGAGAGCTCTTAATTTTCTTTACTCTTAATTGCTCCTTCTGGCTGTTCCAACTCTGAATGATTCGTTATCCAAATATCAAATAAGCTACTCTAGCTGAATATTATTAAGTGTTTGAATGACTAAAAGCATAGACTAAGGTTCCATTTTTATTAATAATTTCTCTGATCTTGGACTTATTCTTTTCCATTGTTGTCACTTCATTCTCATTGATGGCTATATGGAAAACAGTGGCTTGACCTTCTTCTGGCCCTGACATGTATGCATTTACATGCACACCTACACAAATATAAATGCATGTGCACACATGCCTGCATGTACCCGCACATGCCCACGGGTGGGTACACACACACACATACACACACACACACACACACACACACACACACACAGAGAGAGAGAGAGAGAGAGAGAGAGAGAGAGAGAGAGAGAGGAGAAGTGTTGAGCAAAGGGGGAGAACAAAGATCCGGTGCCATTGGCTCTCGTGAATTATGGGTGGCAGGCGAGAGATTGTCTGTTTTCTGTTGCTATAGCAGACTGCTTGAGATCGGGTAAATGATAAGCCACGGAGTTTGCTCCTTAGAGTTTCAGAGGCTGAGAATACTGAAAACATAGGGCAGCATCTTGTAAGAGCTTTCATGCTGGGTCAGATGCTGGACAGGGAATCGAACAGTGAGAAAGTGTACTCAATTGAGTCAAAACATGAGCCAAACTCTTTCCTTCATTAGGAACTTTCTTATGTGATAATGTCCTTAATCCACTCACGAAGGCAGGGCAATCATGTCTTATGACTGTAAACAGCAGCAAGTACATTTCAGCATTAGTTTAGGAAAAGCAGGCCATGTCGAGTCCTTTGAGGTAGTGATTTTTTTCCTTTTAATATTGATTATTTCATTTCATTTTTTTTTTGAGACAGAGTTTCTCTGTAGCTTTGGAGCCTATCCTGGAACTTGCTCTGTGGATCAGACTGGCCTTGAACTCACAGAGTTTCCCCTGCCTCTACTTTAATCCCGAGTGCTAAGATTAAAGACTTGCGCTTACCATCACCCAGCTTATTTTATTATTTTTAACTATATGTATGTGTGTGGATATGCGCATATGACTCCAGATGCTCATGAAGGCCAGGGGACATCAGATCCTCCTGCAGCTGGAGTTACAGGCCTGATGAGGGGACTGGGAACTTACCTCATGTCCTTTGTAAGAACAGGATGTGATTTTAGCTGCTGGATCATCTTCCCAGCCTCAAATAGTGACTTGTAGCTTTACTTTGTTTTGTTATTCATTCATTCATTCAATACAGGGTCTCAATTTGTAGTTGAGCTGACCTTTTACTTGATGTGTAGCCAAGGCTTGCCTCAAATTTATGATCCTCCTGCCTCTGTGTTGTAGGAGCCCGCTTGTTTGTTCCCAGCTGCTCATTCCCGAAATAATTGCTCAGAAACCATATTATTTGCAATACTGTTTGGCCAATAGCTTAAGTGTATTTCTGGCCATCTCCATTAATCTGTTTATCACCACATGGCTGTGTCTTACCAGGTAAAGTTCCAGTGTCTGTCTCTTCCCCGGGCTACATGACTTCTCCCTGACTCCGCCTTCTTTCTCCCAGCATTCAGTTTAGTCATCGTCTGTGTCCTTGTCCCCCCCCTCTGCTCGCCTAGCTCTACTCTGCCCTATCAGGCCAAGCCACTTTCTTTGTTCATTAACCAATAAAAGCAACACATAGACAGAAGGACCTCCCACATCACCTCTGCCTCCTGAATGCTGAGATATAGGCATGTGACATGGCTCTGAGATGGTTGGGCTTTTGATGTGATATCAAGACTCAAGTTGAGTCTAGAACCATGAGAGATGATTAGGGAGGCCCTTGTCTTCTGAGTGGAACAGTGGGGCATGTGGAAGAATTTTAGGCTTGAGGTCAAGAAGTGGATTCACATTCATGTGGTAAAAAAGCCTGTGGCTGGGCATAATGTGTGTAAGCAGTCAGCTGTCTGCTCACTTTGCATGGGGGCGGATAACCTACGTTGCTGAGGAGAACGGTGTTCTTTGCCATGGAGGTGATGGAATGAAAACACTTTCCCATGGAGGTTCTTGTTTTAGTCTTTGCAAATGATCCCCACTTCACAGATGAGAAAACTACAGCTCAGCAAGATGGAGCCCCTTGCTTTGCCAAGCTCACCAGTCTTACAAGAGGTCAGGCTGGATCAGAGCTCTGACCTTTCGCCTCCAACCCCTGGCTCTTTCTAAGAAACAAGCCTGGGTTCTGAGCAGAGCATTCTCCAGTTTGTCTTCCGAGGAGCCCTGTAGTGCATACTTCTTTGTGGGTCCCTGAGCACCCTTGTCAAAATGCTTGCTCTTCTAAGAAGAAAGAAGCTGCTGGAGACTCATTGCATGAAGTCGTTACAGCCACTATTTGATGAGGCCGAGCAGGAGGACCCTCGAGGCTTAAAATACAAAAACTGTGTGCCGTATGCAACAGTCAGGGGCTAGCATCTGACAGAACATAGTCTGATGGGGAACTTCTGTTGCCCTTTAAAAAGAGACAGGCACACGGCAGGACTCACTCAGACTGTGGTATGCTTGTTCTTGTGTTTGTGTTTTTAAGTTGAGTTCATAGCAATTTTAATGTGCTGTCTTCTGATCTCCCTCCCCTGTCCTGTTTTCAAACCTTTCCCAAAAGGCCCTAGCTCTCTGGACTCTGGATACTATTAGCAAGATAGCATTTCTCTCTTACCACCTTTACCCTCTGGTCCTCTGTGGCTTCCAGAAGTGGTGTATTTAAGACACAGACGAAGAAGCCTTTCTCACTGTCCTCTTTTACACATCAGAAAGGACCTGAGAGGAGGTGGTGGGGCTTATGTCTGAACCCAACAGTCTGAGACAGAGCTGAGATTGCTGCAGTAACCAAGGCTCTACTTGCCATTTGTTTGTAAGTTTCCATCTCATGTCCTCCATGTCCCTACTGTCTCTGAGACTTGACTAAACTCTAACTGAACCCCACATAGAATCTGAAACTTTGCATGCTAAGTCATTTATGGAAAAAAATGTATGCCCTAATAATTACTCGCTTACACCAGTAGTCAGGGGTCTTCAGGCAGAGATGGCTCACTCCATCCCTCAGTACAGCTTTGGAAATTTCTGGAAGCATTTTTGTTTTTCAAATCCCAGGAAGGAACGGGTCAGCCTTTAAGGGTGAAGGCTAGGGATGCTCCTCAATGTCTTTAATGCCCAGGACCACCACAGTGAAGAATCGCCAATGTTGTTGGGCCTGTGAAATCCAGATGGTAGACAGCACAAGCCAGGCCTTGTCATAGAAACAAGGGAGTCCAAGCCAAGCAAGACTTTTCCCCTGGCAGTTCACTCTCAGGAGGAAGTAAATACATTATTCAGTTGAAAATCGTAAAATACCCAAAGCCTGTCTTAAAGATATGTTCAATTTTCTCGTGTAATAAAACTGCCAGTTAGTTGCTAGGGGATTGCTTAACTAGACAACTCAACAAGGCCAACTATCTGGGTGACTTTCCCTAGAAAGCCACTTTGATTTTTCCTTCTACTTGCAAAACAGTTGCCATAACTCCATTCCCACCAGACAATCCCCAGGTCAGAAAAGGTGCAGGGCTTTAGGGATCTCCTCTAATGGACTCTTCTTCTGATGAAGGAGAAAAGTCCTTTGCACAAGTCCCCCAGGGCCCAGCAGCCTTCTTCTTCTATTGCATTTGCAGGGAGTGACACACCTGTTCATTTTTACACCCTGAAGGGAAAGTTTCGAGTGGTATTGCTATCTGCAGTGTGGTCCAGGGATCAGAAATGTCTGTAAAGGGCCATGTGACAACTGTTTTGGGTATTATACAAAGAAGAAGGCTTAAGTTACACATTTTTAATTTGCAACTTTTAAAATGTAAAAACTGATTTTAGTTCATGGGCTGTACAGAAAACAAGCCACGACCACACAGTGCAGTTATGCCTTGATAAGAATCGATGGAAGAGATGGTAGCGTCTCCAAGATGACTGTCCCTGAGTTTTTAAAAATGTAGCTGTAGGTAACTAATACAGAGAATTCTTGGGGGTTGGGACTGGCTGAGCCCCCAGTCTCGTATGATGTAATTTTCAGACACCTGTGAGAGAGTGGGAAGTGTTGGTGATGGTGAAGCTCCTGAGCAACAGACAGGGATTCTGGGAACCAGAATCTTGGGTTCATTTGTTAAGTAAGGGCTTTAACCCATTGCTTTGGACTTCCTGTGCAAACCTTGAGATGAAGAAGGCCAATAATTGTGAGAAAAACAGGAGAACCAGCAAGAGTTTTTGTTATTCTCTTTTTTGTTTTATTATAATAGAAAGCTCGGTTCTATTTTCTCGGAATCAGGATTTTGCCGCCACCCCCTTCAATCTTAAAAGGTCCTGCAGCAGTTGGACCCAAGTCCAAGTGTGAAACACTAGGCAGAGATCATCCAAAGAGACTGATTCAGGACCAAGGACAGTAGCTGATCAACTGCTCCCTACTCCCACCCCCCACCCCGTCAGAAAATCTGGGGCTTGCTATGCATTTTCCCGAATCCCATCCCTGATCTATAAAGCTAGAGGAGCTGAATCACATATTTCAGATTCAGCTCTAATAGTTTGTAAGTTTGTGATTCCAGGTTATTTGCACAGCTTCCAAACCCTGATCAAATACCATCAGTGTCAGCCAGTGCAGAAGGTCAGTCCTGTCTGTCAGCTGGACATCATGTTGAAGGCGCGATACTGAGCTCATATCAGTTTACCAGGAGAAAGGGGCAAGCAAGGGCATGAATTTATTTCTTGTTACTTGGCCACAGCTACACGCGGTCCTTTGCCAAGCCCTGCAGGCGAGACAGGAAAAAGTCATATAGCTTTTTTTCCTTCTGATGCTCGTAGTCTGGAGGGAGGATGACAAGGGCTCCCTCTGGGAGCTCTCCTTGCTGACGTCACTCTCCTTTGGATGCACACTGTTCTCGTCCCCTGCACAAGATTGACTCTCAAACAGGGATCTTGGAACATCCATTTTAATTCTGGAATGACTTCAATTCATGGTATTGCCATGCATCTTAAGCCTCATCTATCTTGTAGAATGGAGAGCTTACTCTCCTGATAAAGAATGGTGAGTCCGTCATTACTAGACCTTTTCTTCCTTCTTCTTCTTTTTTGAAATGTGAGTAAGTTCACCACTGAAGTTGTTTCGTCTGCGAACAGGGCTGGCAATCCTGTGATACCTTGCACAGCTCATGTCAGCGGAGTATTCCTCTTCTCATGGGTAGACGGGAACCCCGAGCCTTAGTTCCATCTACGTCTGGTTTGAATGTTAGTCCCATTGCTGCCTAGCCAAGACTGAAGCCTAGTGTGGTGATGAGCTGTCCGTCTCTCACAGAGGCCTTTTCGAGGGACGATTTCCACTTCCTGGTGGTTGACATTGATTACCAACTTGATAGACTCTGCAGTCACCCAGGAGACAAACTTCTGGGAGTGTCTGTGGGAAAAATTTTAGATTGGGTTAACTGAGGAGAAAAGCCCCACCCTTAATGAGGTAAGAACCAGTCGTGGGCCTGGACTGAACTGGAAAAAATAAAAAAAAGGAGGAAGTTAGCTGAAGGTCAATCTCAGTTTCTTTTTTATTGCCTTTTTTATTAACCATTTTATTATTATTTTTTATATTCTGACTGCAGTTTCCCCTCCCTCATCTCCTCCCTGCCCCTCCTCCCACCTCTTCTCTGCCCCCCATCCATTCCTCCTCCATTTCTTTTTTTTTTTCCTCTTTCATTTCTTGTTACAATTGTGTAGCTTGGTTTTCTTGTAAGACTCCTTTACAGTGGGAGCAGGGGCTGTCTCTGATTCTTTTGTGGCTTTTGGGACCATTTTCCTCATAGTGGGCTGCCATGTTTTCTCCAGTTTCTAATGTGGATACAACGTGACTGTATTGCTGCCAACACTCGGCCACCATGCCTTCCCCACCATGATAGTCTGTACTTTTTAACTGTGAGCCAAACAGAACCTTCTTCTTGGAGTCACCTGTCTCAGGCATTTTGTCACAGCGGTGAGAAAAGTAACCAATGCGTACTTGGTCTGGAGGGGCAGTCTGCAAGGCTCCATAAAAGATAGCCACCTGGAGAAGATTATCCACAGCTCAGTGGCTGAAAGCTCTTGCTGCATAGGCATGAGGACCAGGGTTTGGATCCCAGAACCTACATAAAAAGCTGGGTATGGCTGTATGCTTAGGCCTACAACCAGAACACTCTAGGGAGGCAGAGACAGAAGCTTCCTGGTGACCTGCCTAGCCCAGGTGTAGTGGGAGGCTCTGCTCAGAGGCAGAGTGGAGAGGGACAGAACAGGACACTCAGTTTCCCTCTGACCTCCATACCTGCGCGCTTTCTCTCTCTCTCCCTCTCTCTTTCTCTGTCTCTTTCTCTCTTTCACACACACACACACACACACACACACATACACACACACACACACACACACACACACACACACACATACACACACAAGTCATCTGCCATAGAAGAAAATTATGCTAATTTATTTTTCTAAAATTAACATAGGACACAGGGAGGAAAAGGGAACATGAACAAGACAGAATCATGGAAGAGAGACTGTAAAAGATATAGACATTTTGGCCTCTGGGTCAAGCCAGATCTAAATGTTCCCTACTTTGTGTAAGCAAGGATGTTCCTGTTTGGGTTAAGGTTTCACCTCAGCTCCTGGCGTCCCTGTATCCAAAGAGTCTGGAATGTTTGTTTGGAAGCGTCACCTCAGCCTGGCCTCCATAAACCCAAGTGTCTGGAATGTTTTGGTTAAGGCTTCATCTCAGCCCCTGGCGTCCCTGTATCCAAAGACTCTGGAATGTTTGGGTGGAAAGTTCTATCCCAGGTCCCCTTCCCTGGGAGTTGCCTTAGTCCAAACTCCACCCCCAGAAAGCCTGCCAAATGATGACCCCTCCTCAGAGATGCTCAAGACCACTCCTACAGGGTATTTAAACTGCCCCCCAGAGAACAAATACATGGTTTCCCAGTCTTCCTTCCCAGGCCAGCTAGGAGCACTGGCATCCATTAAACTTTGGCTTTTCCTAATTCAGTTTGATTTGGTCTGATTCAGATTATTGTGTCAGCGAAGAGATTTATTGGGACATAAAAACTTTTCAATTCCCTTTTATGAACATGCATGTTTAAGATATCTTTCTTTCATTTACAACTTAAAGGAATCTTAATACCTGACTATCTGTGCTATTAAGAGAGTGAAGCAAGCCGGGCAGTGATGGCGCATGCCTTTAATCCCAGCACTCGGAGGCATAGGCAGGCGGTTCTCTGTGAGTTCAAGGCCAGCCTGGTCTACAAGAGCTAGTTCCAGGACAGGCCCCAAAGCTACAGAGAAACCCTGTCTCGAAAAGAGAGAGAGAGAGAAGCAAAATAAGACTTTTCAAAAGTTCTTTGTCTAAAGCTCTACAAAAGTCACAGTAATGCCCTCTAAGTGTTAACCCTTCACAAGCATTGCTTCTTCCCATCCTACCCTGCAACCCCGCTGCCCTGACAATGGGCAAAACCTCCGGGTTTCCTTCCTTTGATCCGAAGCTAATGCATTTCACTTATCGCAGGTCTCAGTAAGTTAAATAATAAGCGGGAAGATCTCTGCATTATTTCAGTACAGGTTTACAAAGTACAGCTGCTCACAATTAAGTGCAACTAGCTTGCTGCATTGCTTTCTGAGCAGAGCCTTAAGGGACACCCTGCTCTTGTTTTGTTGCAAGAACATTGGCCTAGCTGCTTGGGTGGGGCCAATCCACCATCCACCACCATTGTTTTCCTGGGCACTGAGAGGAACCTTTTCCAGCCGCATTCCTGAAATTCCAAGGCAGGACAAACAGTTTTGCAGATGTTCCCTTACATTAATTTCTTTCTTCTTTTTGGATGCTTATGGAGTCTTAGCGTCCTAAAGCATTTGAAGCATCCTTTATACTCAGAACCACAATTATTCATGGCTCTGATTTGTTTCACAAACATGAACTATGTTGTTAGAAGCATGGAGCTTGGACTTTCTCCCACAAGGTGGCAATCATTGAAATGTGACTTACAGATGTTACTGATGTTTTCCACAATGGTGGAGGCTGAGGTGGTGTGGCTCCAAGTCTGCTACACTGTTGAGAAAATCTGTTTGTGACCTTAAGAAACCACTTAGCAATTCCTACAAGCAGATCTGTATCCCCAGAGATAATTTTTGTAGAGTATTTAATTTCTTTTAAATACAGATCCTTTCTTGAAAAAAAAAAAACTGAGGCAGGACCTCTTGTAGGCCAGGTTGACCTCATACTCCCTATGTAGCCGGAGATGACCGTGAACTCTGCATGCTCCTGTCACCAATTCCCAGGCTCTGGGACTACACATGTGCACCATCATCTCTGGCTTACTTTGGGTTTCCTGGGACTTTACTATCACTAGAGTCTATTATTGAAGACTTTTATGTGGTCACTAAGTCATTACTGATGCTCACTCAAATTTAGCATCTAGACATCTTAACATCATTCAAACGTAACACTCAGTTTAGCATCTAGACATCTTAACATCATTCAGACTTAACACTCGGTCCATGCCTAGAGTGACCGAGACTTCACGTGGCATATTCTTTACCATGCACTAAGTAGACTGCTTCTGTTCCTCAATAAGATCAGATTCATTATGTATCTGGGCCTTGCACATTTTATTACCTCTGGCTTAGGACCCAGGTTTTCTTTTTCAATCTTAATAAAGTCGATTACAACTTGCAATTTAGATCCCAACTCAAACGACTCCCAAGGGCCTTCCTTGTGCTACCTCCAACTGAAATGGCTACCAGTCACTCTTGGTTACCCAGCATTATAGCTCCATGACAGCAGAAGTCTTGTTGTGTTCGTGCCTGGCTTCTATGTGCTTTCACACACTGGTGGCATGCAGATGCCAGATGCCTAGTGGGTACTGGAAGTAGGTGGTATAAATAACTTAGAATGTGTTTATGCTTTCATTAAAAATGATTGCGGTTTTAAAGTTTCAGCCTCACTAATTGTGATGGCTAGTACTAGTTGTCAGCTTGACTACATCTGGAGTCAACTGGAAATGCCTTTGAGAGATTTTCTTGATAGGATTATTTGAGATTGGAAGACTCACCCTACATCTGGGCCATGTCTTCTGTTGGCAGCCTGTATGAAAGGACATGGAAGATGGCTTTTTGCTTGTTTGCCCTCACTGTGGCTGGCATGTTCATCTTCTTAAGGCATCTTTGGGATTCCAAGTGAGACTGAAGACCAGCTGAGGCATCCAGACCTTTCTGTCAGGAGACAGCCATTGTTGGACTACCCAGCCCATCAGCTGTTCTAACAAATCTCCTTTTAGTGTGTGTATATGTGGGCATGTGTATATGCGTGTGTATGTGTATGTATTCATTCTACCAGTCTGCTTCTTTAGGGAATTAATACACTAGTCAAGAAAGAGGTACTCTTCATGTAGCCCATGCCCTTCTGAATTATATGAGTATTTTTCTGTGGAGAAGGGCTGTGAGGTTCCTTGTATTCCCAATGGCATGCACGGCACTGGCTGAGGCACACTTGCTGTTAATCTGGACCTAGTCAACTGCAGCTGCGCTAAAGTATGCATCTGGGTACAACAGCCTCACCTTGCAGGCTCAGGAAGCCTGCATTAAATTGCTATGCAAGTTGTAAATCAAGTACTTACATTTGCTTATGGTTTTATTAAGATCTCTCTGTATGTCTCTCTGTCTCTGTGGCCTCCCTCTTTCTCATTTGATCCCCAGGACCTACGCACATAAAGTAGGTGGGCTCTAGGCCAGTGGAACCTTCCCTCCAAAGAAGGCTGGCAAGGTGGGGGCACCTGAGGAGGGAGGGATAGCCTGTCATCTGGTCAGCATGTGTACACACAGCAGCAGGGATATTTCCAACGCAGCCCAGTACCTAAAGATATTATAAGAATTTCATTTTCCATAGACCAGAATGTTGCATGGGCAAAGCCAAGTTTAGACTGCAAAGCTTTTGGAAAGTTTGTTTTGGGCCTTAGTGACAGTGATACTCAAGTTCTCCAGTCACCCCAGCAACTCTCCAGTCTCTATGGCAGCCTTTCAATAATGCAGTACTAGCCTCCATATTTTCAGTTCTCTTAAACATGTCCTAGCATCTTCATCTGAGCCCTGTCTCCTGCCCCAGCCTTTCCCCTTCCTTACCAAGGGATTCACAGAGCAGCTGCTGTGGCTGAGGACTGGAGTCACAGCAAGAGCCACACAAAGAACTCTCCTGCTCTCAGAGCTTGTGTGAAAACCATGCTCTTCCTTCACCTCCTTTCTGCAAGTTGTATTTTCTGCTAGTTGAGCGTTCCCCAGGTCCCTTATCGTACCCTAGTATTTGTGAGAACTCTGTGTAACCAGTGCTAGAAACTCCATCAAATTAGATTAATTCTTAAGAAATGTATTGGTTCATTAAACTAAAAATTCTATGGTAAATTACCTTCAGGATCAGCTCAGGGCCCTAGATTGCTATTCTAGAGTCACTGCGGCAGAGTACCTGAGTGCTTTGCATAATGGGTGCTCATGACTTCACAGATCTTAGAAGTGTGGGACCAAGGTGCATGCAGAGCCAGTTCCTTTCTGGGAAATGAGACAAGAATGGTTTGTCTCTTCCTAGATTCTGGCAGCTTTCTGCCAAGCTTTGGGATGTAGAAAAGTCCTTCATACCACCACACACTCATGCACGTGCTAGTCTCTGCTCTCATGTGCACATGATATTCTTGTGCGCACACTTCTGTGACCACCCCCCCCCTATAGAAATGTCATTCATAAGAGAGCACAGGCCCGCAATAATGAGTTAAGTATATTTATAGCGACTCCATTTCTGAATTATTTTACCCTGAGGAATTGAAGGTTATTATTGTTGGTAAACAGAGAACCACCCACATCCAGAACCAGGTGCTCCCCTGGCCCACTTTCAGCTGCTCAGTGCCATCAGCCACATAATTACCAGCTGCCAAATCTGCCACATTTCCACTGCCACCGTGAGTCATGTGTCCTTTATAAAGCCTGCCCCCTTCCTATCTGTCCTCACTCAGAGGCAGCCTTTTGTGCTCCCCCACCCCAGTAAATCTCTTGTGTGAGGTCTGGGGTGTGGTGTGATCTTTGCAGCATACCTTGGGCCTCCAATCATCACAAAAACCCTGAGGTATCCCAGGTTATGAATTATAGGAGGAGGAATGTACTTCAACCTTTGACGGAACCATCTTTGTGCCTCCAGACTCTGTGTCCTGTGTTTATAACATTCTTAGCCAGACTCTGACTCCCTCTAAATTTCAACAAGAATGGATTCCAGCGTCTCCAAGTTGAAAATAAGTGGTTTGTTGTTGTTGTTTTGAATTTTTTTAAAAAAAGTTCCTGCTTTGCTTGAAGTCTTAAGTGTTTCCCACAGGCTCATGGTCTCTAGCTGGTGGCACTGTCTTGGGGGTTACCTCTGTAGAGTGTGGCCTGTGTGTCAGAGGTAAGTGACACGGAGGTTATATTTACTTCTACGCCTTGGAGATTGCCGCCGCTTCTAGTTTTGGCCTGGGCTCTCTGCTTCCCAGTTCATGACCATGATGCAAGCAAGACTCTTCCATCGCATGGTCTCACTGCTGGAAACTCCACGATGTCTTTCTGTCTTTTTCCGTGTGATGGACTGAAACTGTGAGCCAAAATAAATCCCTTCTCCCTCCAGTGATTTCTGTCACGTATTTTGTCAAGGTGATAAGGAAAGTAACTGATGTCTGTAGTTAGCCTGACATGGATCCCAAACCTATCACCTGCCATCTGCCTGGTACCTGACCAAAAGTATTGACTTTTCAAAAATCCCAGGCCTTTCTTCATGTTAGGGTAGATGAAGAAAAAACATAGATTGAAAGTGAAAGGGGGGGCAGGCGGTGGTGGCGCATGCCTTTAATCCCAGCACTCGGGAGGCAGAGGCAGGCGGATCTCTGTGAGTTCGAGGCCAGCCTGGTCTACAAGAGCTAGTTCCAGGGCAGGCTCTAAAAACTACAGGGAAACCCTGTCTTGAAAAGAAAGAAAGAAAGAAAGAAAGAAAGAAAGAAAGAAAGAAAGAAAGAAAGAAAGAAAGAAAGAAAGAAAGAAAGAAAGTGAAAGGAGGCATGGGTGTACCCAAGTAAAATTAGCAAGTATTCACTGAGGGGACGAGAGGTGACCACCATGCTCAGAGATTCTGTCTGATGTGGTCTTAGCATAACACCTGCTGCATCTGTGAGTCTTCACTTTCCATCACCTGTATGAAAACACATCATCTTCAACATCTTGAAAATGTGAAATTTCATCATTCTCTTTCCCAACGTGTTTAAACTCCTTTCCCCGCTACGTAGCATTTGAGACGACTGAGTTCTAATTCTATAAAAGCCTTAACTTCTTTGTATTCACATGGGGACTGGGGCTTCCTGCATTTTGTTCCTCTTACTGACACAGTGTCTGTCTGCTACCTGGAACTATCAGGTACAACACAAATACTTAATGCAGCTATTGGTAGAATGAGCTCAAAAATAGCAGCAGTCCCTTGTTCATTATTCCACAGAATGAGATAGTTCCTGATTGATGAAGTTTTCCCCATAAAGTTTTAAGATCTTTACCAACTCCCCAAGCTAAGCATTTGCTACAGAAGTTGTTCCTAAGTTTACAGAGCTTAAAACACCCACCTTCTCCTACATTAACATTTATACCCACATCTCCATTTTGAACAAAACTTTCTAGAAGTTCACTTCCTCATCTGACAAGGCCTTCCTAAGAAAAGAGACACTGTGCCTTCGGCACTTATTAATATTCATCATTATTTCTAAATGAAGACCAAAATGCGATGATGTTGTCAGCTTATGAAAATGCATTGTGAAAAGTCACAAAATATTGTTAGGCAGAGGGTGCCACCTAAAGCTTCAAACAAATAGTTGGTACAGCTTGGATCACTTAGCATCATTCTGTAGATAACCCAGAAAATGAGCACACTGAATGTGGATTTCTGCATTAAGTGTCATCCAGTTGGTATAATAAAGGTTGGTAAGGCTGACTTGAAATCGTACAGTATTGATCAGAAGGAATTAGTTAAGATTCTCTAGAGATATAGAGCCAATAGGAGGTATGTATAAAAATAACATAAAGAGAGATATTTAACCAGGTGTGATGGCACACACCTTTAAGTCCAGTACTCAGGAGGTAGGTCTCTGTGAGTTCAAAGCCAGGCTGGTCAACATACTGAAACACTGTTGTGGAACATTTGTTTACACTGTGTGAAGATGCGTCACTGTGATTGGTTTAATAGAAAGCTGAACGGCCAATAACCAGGCAGGAAAGAATAGGTGGGACTTCTGGGCACAGAGAGAGACAGAGAGACAGAGAGACAGAGAGAGAGAAACAGGAGAAGAATCTGAGGTGGGAGGGAGATGCCAGCCAGATGTGGACCAAGTCAGACATACAAAATGGAGGATAGGTTTAAAAAGCCACATGGCAGAACGTAGATTAATAGAAGCAGGTTAATTTAAGTTACAAGAGCTAGTTGGGGCAAGCCTAAACTAAAGGCCAAGCTTTCATAATTAATAAGAAGACTCTGTGTCATTATTTTTGGGCTTGCAGCCAACAGAGAAATTCCAACTACAGAACCCTGTTTGGAACACCACCAAAAAAAAAAAGAGAGATATCTTTATTACAAAGAATTAGCCTGTATGGTTGGGAGGAAGTACACAGATTTGTAGGTGCACAGCTAAATCTGAAACTCAGAGTCAATGATGTTAGTCCTAATGTGAAGGCGCACAGGCTTGCGATTCTGGAGAATTGTCTTTCGACTGGATCATAGAGGTAGGAGAAAGGGCAATGTCTCTGATCAAAGGCAATCAGCCATGCAGGCCGCAAGGGCTCTCTGCTTAAGGCTAGTCTTTGGTTTATCTAGGCCTTCAGTGCATAGGTCAGGTCCATCCATGTTAGGGAGATGTTTTATTCCATCTTCATATTAAATGTTTAATCTCATCTGAAAATAACTTCGTAGAAAGATGCAGAATACTGCTGGACCAAACGCTGGGACTCCCGCATGGTTCTATAAAGTTAACACAGAAATTAGGCATCATATATGCAGACCTACTTTCAACTCTCTGGGCAAATAAGTAAACTGTTCCAAGGACCAGCCTGCTTATCTACATGACTCGAATAAAAATACCTGGCTAATAAAACTTCAGCCAGATGGCCTGGCACTCATCTATAGCACTTGGCAAAGTGGCTATCATTGCTAAGAGTTTTTTTTTTTTAATTCTTAGGAAATTTCATACATTTATGTAGTGCATTTTGATCATATCTACCCATCTTCACATCATCCCCACTCCCTCTTGTTCCTTCCACCCCATCTCCATTCCAACTCCATGTCTTCCTTTTCTGTTGTTTTAGTAACCCAGGGTCCAACGAGTGTTGCCCATATAGACATGGTTGTGGAGAATTCACTGAGGTGTGGGCAGCCTACCATTAGCCATGGCCCCAAAGGAGAATGTTTTTTTGTCCCTCAGCCAACATCAACTGCTAATAGCTCTGAGAAGGGTGGGGCCTCAGGGGGGCCCTCCTACCCTTGCTGGAATTTTGACTGTCTTGATCACAGATGCTGTGAATTGGGCACGTCATGTCAAGACATGCATGTCAATTGTGCAATGGCCACGTCATGTCAAGAAGTCAGCATTGGCCAGCTCTTCTTTCTATCCACCAGCTCTTATGTTCTGCACATGCCTTCTGCCATGTTGCCTGAGCCTTGGGGGCAGGGAGGTTAATCTAGATGATTTACCCACAGCTCAGCACTTACTTAGGCTTGTCACTTTGACCAGTTATGAGCCTTGTCCCTAACTGCTACACCCTGCAGTAAGAAATTTCTCTGACCGAAGTTAAGAGCAGCCCAGTCTGTGAGACTAAACATAATTATACAAGGCAGTCTAACAGCATGATCATCTAGCAAAACAATAACAAGAGGTTCCACCCCAGGGCCAGTGATCTCCCCAGTCCTGGGCTTTTGAGCAGGTGCACAGCACAGCATGAAATCCCTCCTGTGAACCAGACCTCATATCCAGTCAGAAAGTGATTGCTAATTCCCATACTCATCATACCACATCATTGCACCATTGAGCACATCTTGCCACTCATGTCCGTATTGGCGCATGCAGGGTCAAGTGCTGGCTGATATCACGGATGCCTTTTCTCCCCCCAGCAGCTTGAATAGTACCTTCTGGAAGCACATAACTTAGCCAGCATCCAGAGGGTTTCCCTATCAGTCAAGCTGGATTTCTTCATGTCCTGTATCCAAAGTGAGTGGTCTTTGGCAACAGGGTCTTATCATCTAGTTATGGTAGACAACCAAGAGCAATGACATTGGCTTGTGTTGTTCTGGGTATCTCTGGGGTCTCCCTGACCAACATAGGCAGGGATTCCATTTAAAAGAGAAAACAGACAAGCAGAAGTCATAGTGAGACAATCACAAGAGCGCTTGAACCTTTTGCTTGAGCATGACATTTGTGTAGATGGACTCTTCAGAAAATCCCACCTGGGTAAGACTTTTTAAAATAATATTTTTATTAATTCTTTGAGAATTTCATAAAATATGTTTTGATCACATTCATACCCAGATCCACCCCACTTACCTACTCACCCAACTTCATCCCCTGCCCCCATCGAGTCCAATTTATCTGTTCAAATGTTCTTGGCTATGGACCAGTCTCTGGAGCATGGCTGACTTACCAGGGCTCACATCCTTAAAGAAAACTGACTCTGCCTCTCCCAGAGCCTCTCAACTGCCAATGGCTCCTCAGCTGGGGATGGAGCTCTGGGCTCATGCCCTCCTCTAGAGTGGGACTCTGTCTGACTTGCGTTTGTGTGGGTCTTGTCACATGCTGTCAGAAGCCCTGTGGGGTCATCAGGGCAGCTACCCTGCTTTATCTGCAAACTCTCTTCCATTCTAGCCACCCACTCTTCCAGTTCTTCAAATCTGTCTGCCCTCTTTCACACAATGGTCCTGGATCATTGTGGAAGGATGTGAAGGGAAGGAGATGACACAGATGTCCCTTTTAGGGCTGAGCATCCCACAGTCTCTTATTCTTTCCATGGACCAGCTGTGAGCTTCTGGGTTAATCACTCCCAGTGCAAGAGGAGGCTTGAGTGACATGCTAATCTTTGGGTAGAGCACTGAGTCGTTTGGGTTAGTTTAATACTATGCCCATTAAGCTGAGTAAAAGTAGTAGCAAGAATTTTAACTTTGAAAGCAGTGCCTTACCAAAGTCCCAAAGAATGTTTTCACTGCTTGTTGAATTTACAGTACAAAAATAAGTTATGCCTGGAGAGATGGCTCCAGAGGTGAAGTACTTCCCCCACAAGAGTGAGGACCTGAGTTCAGAGCCATAGAACCCACATCTGCCTGGACGTGGCAGCACATGTCTATAATAATCTCAGTGCTCCTACAGCAAGATGAGAGGTAGGGATGGGAGAAGCCCCAGAAGCTTTTGGACCAGTAGTGGAAAGCCAAGACTGTCACCCAAGGTTGTCCTCTGACCGCCACATGCACACCATGGCGAGCATGGGCTCATACTCTCACCCAAAACACTCACACGTGCACGTACAAAGATGTTTTTAAAGGGGAAAAGAAACTCATTTGTGTATGTGTAGAGTATAGCATACTTGAAGGAGGAAAAAACTTGAGCAAATATTCTGGTGTCTTCCACAGAACGTGTGCAGTGTTGAGATGTTATATAAGCATGAGAGCTTGGGGATGCTGAATGCTTTTACAGCCTGTGTGGGGAAGCGAGGAGGGAGGCTGTGGATGATGGCATCTTTTACAAGTGACAGCCCTTGTTTCTCTAATGCGCTGCTTTAATATAAAGCCAATGGTGGCTTGGAGCCTAGAAAATCAAAAATACATTTGAACCTTATTGATTAAATAACAAAAGTCAAATCAGTCTTCTCCTGAAGCCTATTTGCAGTTACAGGATATTACCTGAAATTTCAGGCTCTTGAGAGAGAAAATGCCATCCAAATACAAGGTATTAGTCTAGAAGGTCTCAGACTCTTGTATTGACTTGATTCATTGTTTCAAAGACTAAGGTTAGATTATACCTGCCCAATAAAACGAAAGGCATTATCTGCACACTGGAACGAAGGACCATCTTAAATCGTTCTTTTTCTAGGGACCTCTCAGGATTTTGTAGGATCTGCTGAGGACCTCGCTTTTGGAAAAGGGGTGAGATGGAGGCTTAAGATGTGGAAGAAACGACCCCCTCTTCAAAGGGAGAAGGTTTCCCATATCTATTTCTACCAGATAATTAAGCTTATTATCCTGATGACAAATGACCCCCTTAGATCTCCTTCTAGACCTATAATTTTGTAATTCCAAGAATAAATCCTCTGTCTAGCTACCGAGGCAATTAAGGTAAGTCTCACACTCAGGCAAAAGTGAGATTACGGCTGGAGTCCTGCAGATAATTACTATCTTTCTCTGCTCCCCTGGCCCCGGAAGCCTGGCATCCTTAATCAAAGGAAGAGCCCTCTGGATAGAGTGAGCGGACGGCGAACTGCACACACGGAGATCTGCAAATGAGCTGGGTACCACAGAGAAGTTGGCGGATGTGATCTCTGCCCCACAGAATTTTGTAAGTGCCGAGATGCTGGACTGAGCAAAAGAGATTGCCGTGCATTGTGCGCAATCTGAGTAATAACGACGAGTAACTGGAGCACTCTGAACAGGGAAGTCTTTCTTTCCAGAGACCACTGGGACAAACCACGCCTTCCTTATGTGTGAGGAGGGTCATGGCAGATTTGTAAGCAAAAACGTGAGGCTTCAGAAAATTGTCCTCAGCAAGAACTCATAATACGTCCCACTTTTTCACCCCCAACAGCTTTCCCCTCTGCCTTGCTGAACGTTTTCCTACCTTCCATCTTACAAAGGATATAATACCCACTCTTGTATTCTGCCCTCTGGTTCCTCACTGCACACCCATCCTCCAGCCTATGGTTGCCTGGGAGGGTCATATGTAAGATATGGAAGTGGGTAAGCTGGGTGGTGCATAAGAACTCAAGATATGAACTCATCCCCAGGGGAGTAATGGCAGCTAAAGAAGGCATTTTAGGCAACAGGCTGTGGGCCAGTGTGTATTTTCTGAGTATCTACTATGGACAGGAGTTACGCAGAAATGTTTTCATTTTCTTTTGTTGGGGTTAGTACAGGTCACTGATGAAGATGTGGTGGGCTTCTTCACACTACTGGGTAACTGAATTTTCATTGCCTTTATGGGAGAGGACATGGTAAGACAAATGGCAGAAACAGAATTAATTTTTATAAGGCTGGTTTGAGGTTGTAAGAAGTGAATGGGAACCAGACATAGTGAGTGGCACAAGGTTTTAATCTCATGCCTTGGGCAGCAAAAGCAGGCAGATCTCTGAGTTGAGCCCAACTTGCTCTACAGGGAGTTCCAAACGCCTACACAGTGAGACCCTGTCCCATAAAATAAGATGAAATGAAATAAATGGCTGGCTCCAAAGCAGTGGCTCTTTGCTTGAGAGCTGGAAAACATGTCCGCTTTACCGTCGGTTGATCTGAGGAACTAAGGCTGACCTACCATGTAGTCAGATACAAGCAAGATGAGACCTGGCATGAGCTCGTGTCCAGGCCCTGGCTCCAGCTGAAGCCACGTTTAGATAGCTCAAAAGTTTAGATTCATCTAGTTTGCCCAAGTTTTAGTGGAATGAGTACCGGGCTTGGTCTGCATCAAAGCCCTTCCTGATTAACTTGTAGGCCCCAGAAAGTACAACGCAAAATCATAACACTAATGTCCTGGGACCAGTCTCGCCCTACAGGGAGAAGGAGCTCCCAGGTAGCTTTTCTGTTTTCACATCCTTCAGACAAAGCTGATCAGTGTTCCCTGCATCATTTTTAAGAGGTCCTGTTAGACTCAACTCCTGTCGGATCCATCCATATCCATCCAGGATGGTTTCTACAACCTCCAGGCTTCCTCACCTGCCTCCCCTTAGCCATCCTGTGAGGGTCCCTTAGACTAAGTGCGTGAAGTCCTTGTCATGAAGTTTGGAGTTCTTGACTGAGATCAAATCAAGGGGATGGTGTTCTCTGAGAATATTAAGTGTTGGAACTCTACAGTTGATCTTACCCAGAAGTGACGCCTTCCAGTTGTTTTGACTTGTTAAAGTAGTAACATGTCTCATCTTGCTAATTAGAGGAAATATAGCTTGTTTTAAAAAATTAAATATTGCAAAAATGTCATCATGTGACATAGAAGGAAAGCTTTCAAAAAGCTTAAAGCAGAATAAGTAATTAAGTTGAAGGGTGATAGATATTTATATAACTACTTAAAAACCACATATTCGTGCCCAAAAGATACATTCCAAATTCTTAGTGGTGGTCATTTTGGAGAGGTAGACTGAATAACAACACTATCAAGAAGTCCAGTGAGAATTTCAAAATTATCTATAATTTTTGTGATGTGTTTTTTGTTGTTATTATTATTGCTTTGTTTGTTTTTCGTGAAAGGGTTTCTCTGTTTATTCCTGGATATCCTCGAACTCACTTTGTAGACCAGGCTGGCCTCAAACTCACAGAGATCCACCTGCCTCTTCCTCCCGAGCCCTGGGATTAAATGTGTGCACCACCATGCCCAGGGTGATGTGTTTTAAATAAAAAAAAATCTGAAGAACAATTGGCAAACCACTAACATCAGCTGTTCATTTGGAAGATGTCACACAGATCTGTTAGGTTTTGCTATCGTATTTGCTGTAAAATGTTTCCAAATTAAAGTTTTAAAAGTTAAAGCACTTTTCTAGTAAAATCAAACACATTCAAAACTGTGAAAAAAATTAAACTGACCTATGGACTCACCAACTCCCAACTAGCTACGATATTGACTGCTAAAGTGATAATAGTTTTTCAGATGGTTTTCTACCCCAGAATTTCTTGATGTGCAATGCAGTCACTGGTTCTGCTGTGTTTTTGAGGTCCACAATTTGATTCCAGATAGTAGGAAGCAGGGAGAGCATCTTGTAACAGAGACTAGTTAAAAATATATTTAATTTGTTTTCTAGAAAAGTTGAGATTGGCACTATGAGGGTGAATATGGAGTCCGACTTAGTTCATGGACACAAAGGAAAGAATCTAAAGTAAAGAATTTTTCTTTCTCCAGATGGCTGAGACCAACCTACAGTTCTTATTGGGAATAAATCAACTTCAACTTTATGTCTCTTACTTCGATCACCCACTTATAAAAACGGTAACATACCAGCTTTATTCTCTATCTTCCGTAAGAACTTCTGGCTACTGTTTCCCCCTTCTTTTTATGACTGCAAGTAGCATTCATTAAATGTGCAAACTGAGCCCACAGTTTGGATCTTTTGCCTAGTTGCAACTTGGTATTACTCAGTATTATTATTATTATTAACATATGTGTTGAGTGACAAGAACTCTGACAGATACTCAGGATACAGGCCAGATCGATGCATGTGCAGAGCCCCTATTTGCACAGAGCAAATGCCATGAGCTTCTGGCTCACATGTTCTGAAGTCTGACACTGCTCGCTAGGCTGATGACGGTAGTTTATCATGTGTGACTGGAGTAGAGAGGTGAAAAGCGAAGCCCTTTAATGGTTCCTGCCATCCAGGCAACAAACCCTTGGGCCTTTTCCTCTTTGCCCCTAAGCTAATCAGCATCTCTGTGGAGTAGGATCCAAGGATAAAGTCAACATCGAACTCTGTGGGTTCCAGAACAGATGGAGAGCCCTTAGTAGGGGCAGTTATGAACAGAAGACATTGCACAATTCGTTGGCCTTGGCGCCTTCTCAAAAAGGACCTGCGGTTTTGCATGCTGCAAGCCATTTTTTTTCCTGCTTGTTATCTTTTACATCTCTCTGCACCCATGGGGAACCAGGAATGAGAGTTCCTAATGGTCCAGGGAAAAGGAGGGAAATCTACAAAAGGTGAAGTAGTTTTAAAGCCCTTGATTCCTTTAGACTGCCAGCACCAAAAACTATAAATAGGAATGCCTGGCAAGAGAGGAAGGGAGACAGCTCTCTCCACATTTGAGTGCTCTTGAGCAGGAGGGAGGGAGCGGGAGCATGTGAAGGGTTTGCACAAGCCTGGCTCCTTTCTGCTGTGCCAGAGCTCCGTGCCATTATGGGAAAGCAGGCATCGAGGGAGGGCTCAGAGTTGGAAACTTTTGCTGCAGAGGCTATTACTGACCTGATAGGATTTCAGAAATGCCTCTCTAGGGAGAAAATAGGGGACAAAGATTTTCTTATATGTTTGGACATTTGTCTATTACATGCCTGCTATGGGCTGAACCCATGTCCCCCTTCAACTTTGTACAAAGTCCTTGTGTGGGCATCTCTGGAGACAGGGCCTTAAGGAAAGCCATGAAGGTCAAATGTGGTCATAATGGTAGGGCTGTAATCCAAGAAGACTTATGTCTTCCGTGGAAAATAGGCTCCAAGAAGTGTACTTGACCAGGGGAACAGTCGTGTAAAGACAGAATGAGAAAGCAGCCGTCTATGAGGCAGGAAGTGTGCCCACCCCAGGGGCCAACCCTGATGCCACCTTGTGCTCCAAATTCCAGCTTCCAGAATAGTGAGAGCATAAAGTGGTAAGGATGAATCCACCCAGTCTGTGGTAATGGCATTGGTAGACCTGGCAAGCCAACACAATGCCTGGTAACACCAGAAGGTGGGTCTTACTACACCTAAGTGTCGAAAAACTGCCTTCTGTATGCATTCAGCTCCAGAAAACGCCGGAAAGAACCCACTGCTGGATTTAGGCAGGCCCAGTTCAAAGCCCAGTTGGTCACTAACTAGTTGAGTCACCTCCAGCCAATTATTATCCCTATTTATGTCTCCTCATCTGTAGAAGAAGAATAATGGTGGATTCTACCGGCAAGTTTGCCCTGAGACGGACTGCTTCCTGTGAGTAGAACATGTGTGTAAAGGCGCACAGCTAGAACTCTAGAAGATGCCTAGCTGTGGCAGAGACACGGAGGGCCTTGCTTGTATATCGCATTTTCAACTTACCAAGCGCTTCCGCAGCCATTCTTTAATTGGATTTTTATAGCAACCTGATGAGATTAGTGGAGAAGGACATGTGATACCCACTCAAGGCAGGAGGAAACCAAATTCTGAGAAGTCGAGCAGACTAGTCCAAGCTCAAATTTCTAATAAATATGGAGCCAGGCTTTACATGAACGTCCCCTGGCCCCAAGTCTATGGCTTTCATTGGTAAATGAGTACTCTCTCTGGTTCCTTCCTCCCTCCCTCCCCTCCTTTCTTCTTGTCATCTCCCTCCCCCAACACATACTGAGTTTCTGTCATGCTTTCAGAATACTTCTCTTCCCTTCCCCAGAACTCTGTTCTTTTCTCCCTTGCTTGTGTGGACTTCGATATGAGCTGTGCAGCGTGCAAGCTCGCCTGAGAAAGCAGCCATGTGCCCATGCCTCTGCATCCAGCGCTATCATCCTCACTGGGAGTGACCACCTACGTCGCGCCTCTTCTCCCCACCTGACTGCTTTGTCACTTAAAGAAGCTAGGGCTCAGCTTTCAAGGACATATTATAAATAGATCCTTAACAGGACTGTCCTTTCTTATCTGTGAGCTGACACCAAGCACAGGCAACTAGTACACAAAGAAAGAACGGTGTCCGGGACGGAGCAGATAATCAATATCTTCAAATGATTTGAGAGCAAGTTTTCCCAAGGGGGAAGTAAGGAAGGCCTGGGAAAGCTTTCTGGGGTCTTCTGATGAGGGGAGGGCATTGTTTAAAGAAACAGGTTTTAGATGGCCGTTTTTAAATTTGACGAAATGTCAACATCCTACAAACTGGGGAAACTAGCTCTGTGCCGATGCTCCCTGATGGTTGGTGTGATGTGGGGGTTGCAGTGACTCCCAAAGGGACAGGAAGGAGGCTCTGAATTATGAGCAGTGAGTTATTACCATGTATTTCTAGCCATTAGAGACATGGATTTTATGTGAGGGTGGGGTAGGGCCCGTACACGTGTATGTGGAGGCCAAAAGACCATCCCACATGCCATTTTTCAAGGCCTTCGGTTTTTGTTTAAGACAGTGTCTCTCTGGCCTGAAACTTACCAAGTGGGGGCTAGCTGGCCAGCAAGCCCCACGGATCCTCTTGATAGCACCTCCCCAGTGCTGGGACTTCAAGGATGCCTCTATACCCAGCTCACTTGCTTTTCTTCCTTCCTTCCTTCCTTCCTTCCTTCCTTCCTTCCTTCCTTCCTTCCTTCCTTCCTTCCCTCTCTCTCTCTCTCTCTCTCTCTCTCTCTCTCTCTCTCTCTCTCTCTCTTATTAAGTTCAGTTCTGTGGCTGGAACTCATGTCCTCTGACTGAGCTCTCTCTCTGCATCCCCAAGGATGAGAGCATTTAAAAACTGAGAAACACTGTCCTATGGAGTCTTTAGAAGAGAAGCGGGGCCTAAAAGGTTTTAGTTCCTGCGTGAAAAGTCCCAGTAGAGTATGAGAAGCCCATGAAATGCAGCTCTTCCATTGGTAGATAACGCAGCTGGAGCACAGAGAGGCACCCCAGGCATAAGATCTAATATTATAATTAGAGGTGCCAGGCCCAGTTCTCCCTTCAAATTGTAGTGAAAGAATATTAGTGGGAAAGACCAGAGAACTGCCAAGTCATTCTCTGCGCCAAAGACAGAAAATTGAAGTGTGCCCATCGGAAGCTGCCTCCCACCAAGGACATCTGCCTGACGGATGTCCCCAGGGAGAGGACGTAATACCAACGCAGATCTCTCCTGCCCTTCTAACTGGCTGTAGAAGGGTCGAGGGTGTTTCAGGGATTATTCCAGGAGCTGAAGTAATGAATTGGAGGAGTGATGTGGATGAAGCAGCTTTTGGCTTTCCGTGAATGTAGATCACGTTCCTGTAAGATAGAGCATCTGTAGTCTGTAATTATTCTACCTAGCAAATCTCCCACACAATGCTGGTAAGCCTCACCCTCATGCTTAGCCCTGGCTCTCACCCACACCCCAACCCCTCTTTCCTTGGTCCTCTTCCCAAATGACTCATGTTAGCTGTGTCGTGTTACCATAAAGACTAGCCATCACCTCATTCATGACCATCATGTGTCCCTAAACACAATCTTGATGTTACTCTTACATGAACCAAAACCCTGTATTTGATCGTGATTGCTAACCTTTATTTCTACTCTCACCATAGTCTTCAAACTGACAGTGATCATAAACAACAGCCCAACCTTCTCTGACTCTTGTGCTGGCTGTGACCCTCTCACCAAACTTCACCATTTTGTTTACCATGTCTATGACTCTGAAGTTGACCTTTACCTGGAACTTGACCCTGACTCCCTGAGCAGCAAACAGGTGGATCACATCTCAACCGCACACAGGAAGCAGAGATGAACGGGGTAGGGTTAGGCTCTATATCCTCAAAACCCATCTCTAAGGACATTCTTCCTGCAGCAAGACCACACCTCCTAAAGTTCTATAGGCTCCCCAAACCGTGATATCAGCTGGGGACCAAGAGTTTCAAGACATGAGTCTGTGAGGGACATTTCTTTTTCATACTGACCCTCTCCACATCTCAGACCCTAAAATATGTAACTACTCTCTCTCTGGCCCTACTCTCTTCATCCTCAGCCTGATGCTCACACTCTTACTGATCCTGACTTCCAACTGGACTCCAGCATAGACCTACTACCCTGGATCTACTCCTTACCGTGACCTTAAAGCTCACTGTCTTTATAACCTTGGCTCTCAACAGGACCCTGACCCTCATAATGATTATGACTATTAGCAATGTCACTAAACTGAGTTTGAACACGAAATCTTACGTACTCATATTCTATCTTAATCTAGATTCCTTATAATTAACAATAGAAATGCATTTTGAAAAGTATACTTAATTCTGAACTTGCTTATTCTTGTACTTTGTGTTTTCAAATACATTCCTTTTATTTGATGAAGATGTCAAAGTAAAAAAAAATGCTTTGGAAGAGTATGTTGTTGTTTTTATTTGCCTCACACACAGCCTCAGTTAATTCTGGCAGTTAATAAGATTTTTCTTGAAAGACCAATGTCTGATTTCTTCTAAAATTTCCCCAATCTCTTTACATAAGTACAATTTTCAGAGATACTTTTTTTTTTAACTGACAAAAAGTAACTGTATGAAGCTTAGAGCTGTCTAGCTTGGTCTGACTCAGAGGAAGAAAATGTAATTCAGATGACTGTGAGTTTCCGAGGGATGTTTAAAATCTTATCAACCCTATATGCATCTTGGTTGAGGCGAGCAAGTATAGTATTAAAAAGCTCTATCAATGCAAACAAACTGGCCTACATGTTCCTCTCCAATACCTTATTGCTTCTTAGATTAAACCAAGATGAATGTAAGCCAGAAGAGTGTGTGGGGGTCGGTCACCTCAAAGCTGCATTCTTACTGTGGGGGACATGGCAGAGGAAGAGCCTACACTGTGGCACTGGAAGAAGCCAAATTATTGAAACAAGTTCAGATTCAAGCATTCTTCTCATAAATAACTACTACCAGGCTTTATGGTGCACAGCTCTAATCCCAGCACTGGGGAGATAGAGGCAAGAGGATCTCTGTGAGTTCTAGGGCAGCCTGGTCTACATAGTGAGATCCAGGACAGTCAGGACTGCATAGAGAGACCCTGTCTCAAACAACAACAAAACTCCTTATTGCTTCTTGCAAGGATCTAAGATGAATGTAAGAGCAACATGTGTCCATCTCAAGGGGATATTCTTCTTTCAAGGTAGGAATATTTGCTCTTCCCATTCTTATAGTCCTTGCCTATGCTCTGATGGGAGAGCATTTAGAAATGAATGGGAGTAGGGACTTTATAAGAGGAGGTGGAATGCTCACTTCCCCTTGCTGGCCTCCACCATTTAAGTACCAACAAACGCTGGATGCAAGTTCTTCTGGCACCTGGATCTTGGGTGCCCTAGTCTCTGGAACAATAGGTGACAGATGCTCATTGTTGAAGCCAGCTGGTCGATGCTGATCTCTCATAGCACCCCGGCTAAACCAACAGAGCACATCCGTGTGATGCTAAGCAGTAGCAATGAGAAGGAATTGTATAGAATCATCCAGCTCAGCTCAAACCTGCCTTTTAAAGTCCTTCTCAGAGAAAAACAGTGTGCACCTAAGGAAACAAATCACATATCAAAGGCACATTTCATGGAAAAGAAGCAACCAAACATAATCTTAATCCATTCTTTATTCTTAAAATGTCAGTGAATTAACAAAATATGTAAATCTATTTGACTCATAATGCACATGCATTTGGATTGACCTTTTCAGAGCTTTTAATTAATAAGATGAATACTCATAAAAATGTACCTGGGCAGTTTGTAACTTCCTGTTTTCTAGGAAAAGAACTCTTACTATAATTAAAGATAGTAGCTGACATTTTTTGTGCTGAATACAAAGATTGCAGGTATAACATTTGATTTTTTTGTTTATGCATTTTTAAAGTTGTGTTGTTCATTAATATATAAACTTAATATGACATATACTGTTTTAATTAGTATACTAACAATTATAGTGTTATATTATTACTTATGCTTACATATTTATATACGTCTTAAGCATACAAAGAAAATATATCCTTTACTATGTATATATTGCATAAGTGATGTACCAAAAGTTTTTTTCCTTCTTTTTTTAAGATAGAGTCTCACTATGTAGCTGGTCTAGAACGTGCTATGTAGACCAGGCTGGACTTAAACTCACAGAGACCCACCTTCTGCCTCCTGAGTGACATTCCTCCCAAGTGACATTCCTTTTGGTTACCAAGTTATTCTAATGCTGATGCTTCCTGCACACACTCCAGCCACCCTGTTAGAATGTTGATAGCCTCGGCCTAAACTTTCTAGTTCAAATTTTAAGATGATGCCATCACAGCATCTGAACACAGACAGCTTTTGAAATTAAGTCAGTTATGAAGACTAAAGCCCTTGTCATCTTCCCAGGTCTTGACGGCTCACTGAACGTGGGGTAGGAGGAATTTTGTGTGTTTTCTGAATAGGTGTTAGTTATTTTATTCACTGCTCTGGCAAAAGCAACTTGAGGGAGGGTTTTTTGGCCTCACAGTTTGAAGTTAGTCCAGCATGACAGGCAGGCACAGTGGCAGGAGCAAGAAGCAGTCACTGCTCCCAGACTGAGACAGCAGAGGAAGAAAAACGCCCAGTGAACTGTTCCTATTTTATTCAGTCCGGGACCCCAGCCCATGGAATGGTGCCACCTGCATTTAGGGTAAGTCATCCCTCCTAACTAATCTAGACAGTCCTGTTAAGTTGGGAGCTTAGGCCCCAGCCCCTTGCATCTATCCTAGTCCCCTGACCCTGAAAGTTAGCACTCCTGGACTCCAAATCCCAGCAGGCCAGGTCCTGACCCCTCCCTGGTGGGGAGGTCAGGACCACTCCCAAGAATATTTAAGTGAACTCCCAAAAGAGGGACACGTGGTCTCCTTTTCTTCCTCCCGGTGGTCGCGTTTGTGCGGCTTCCTGGTTTCCCCTTGGAATGCAGAACTCCATTAAACCTGGATATCTCTTAATTTGGCTTGTTTTGATTTGGCTTGATTGGGAATTTTGCGTCAGCAGAGAGCTCGCGTTAGGAATATATTCCTAACAAGTCCCTCGAAGAGAAGCCCAGAGGATTGTCTCTTCAGTGACACTAGATCCTGTCAAACCGACTGCCAATAGTCATCATAGTATAGTGGACAAAGTTGGACTCATTCCTCAGTTTGGGATGATGCTCAGATCTCAGGGCTGCCTGAGCAACCATGATGCCAAAACACTTGAAAATGGGAGTTCAGTGGAAATTCTTCAAAGTTGTCAGCCCCAGGCAGAGATAAACATCAGATGAACACTGGCAGCCTAATTTTAAATCTCCATGCCAGTTCTGTGTTGCAAAGCATGCCCTACTTTCCAGGCAGTCTTGATAAAGCCCCACCGTAGGTCACCAAACAGAATGAAGGATGCTACAGCTCTCTAAACACCAGCCAGTGGACTTCACACAGTACCTTTTGTGCTTATCGGGCATTTGTTCTCGGGCCACTCAAGTTCCTCTTCCCTGGAGAGAGTTCTGCCTATCTGGTTGTAGCGGGGTGGGGGTGAAAATGGCTTGGCTCTGTGTTTCCACCTGAGAAGTTCCACTTATCCCTCTAAGGACATACTATTGTTGAATATTTTTGCACAGAAACTTCATGTCTTCATCATCTGCAGTCCTCGATATGAAACAGGACTAAGGAAGCTTCTAGAGTCTGGTCAATTCCCATGTCTCCAGGCCATTAGTTTTCTTGTCTGTTTCTGGGACTCTCAAACTGTAAGTGGGAAACTTTCTTAAATGATCAGATAGCTGAACCCTTGGGACTACCTGGGGCCACAATCCTCTCTCCTTTCTCTTTGTTGCTGTAGGGGAAGACAATACTGCAATAAATCTCTGTCCATCACAACCAGGCCTCTTTTAGCCAGCGACCCAAGTCGCTTTCAATAATGGCTTTCAAGTTTAATGCGCTCTAGTACATTTTCACTTTATTTCTTTTGGTATGTTACCCTCCTATTCCTCCCCAATACATTCTGGCCAGTGTGCGGGGCTGCACTTGCACCTCTTCCACAGTACCAGAGGGGGACAGTACTGCTGTTGCTAGGAAACGGAACCGAGTGCTACAATCCCCTCGACCCCATCCTGTGCGCTTTGCAGAGAAGAGCCCAGCTGGACTCTTGAGCTTGCAGGGGCTGTTCCAGGTGCATAGCTGCCAAACTGCTGTTCCCAAGGAGCGGCGCTGGATGGAGTTCCTGGCAGCCTCAGGAATGCCTGCTACGGCAGCTTGCGGTGAATCCTGGCTTAGAGGAGATCTGTTGCATTCCTCTCCTTCCTCCAAAGTAGGAGTCAAGGTCTCAACGAAAACCTGATTCTCTCCCACCAAGCCCTGTTCCTTTAAATAAGTGCTGTTGTGTCTGGCCAGGTTCTTTTGGTGTTCCTATGTGTTCGGTGTCTCCACCTGCTGGTCCTTAGCTACGCTTTGCTGTAAATTTAAAATACGAAAAATACAAAATTGGGTTACACCAAAAAGATTGGTTGAGGTATATGCACTGAGAAATAACATTGATTTGGTGACAAAAGGACCATTCTCATGAGCAAAATAACAGTCATTTTACTTGTAAAACAAGTCATTTATTCCCTATTCATATAGTGTTAAAGGATTTATTAATACGCATTGTTTATAGGAATTTAGCCATGTACACAGGAAAATGCGAGCATTGAGAAGGAGGCAGGCATAGGGGTGCACATCTGCAGTCTCCATGTGTGGAGTGGAGGCAGGAGTTCAAGACCATCTGCTGCATAGCAGGTTCTGTGCCAGCCTAGGCTACGTACCAAGACAAGCGTTCAACGTTCTGACTATAGTATCCTGCTCAGAGAACGGTGTCTCTGCATGGCTTGGATCTGGACAGTTGACATCTGCTTTAATACTGTCTTTCAAGCTGGGAAGAATGGCGCATGCCTTTAATCCCAGCACTCAAGAGACAGAAGCAAGCAGATCTCTGTGAATCTGAGAATAGCCTGGTCTACAGAGTGAGTTCCAGGACAGCCAGAGCAAATAGTGAACTTGTCTCAAAAAACGAAAACAAAATAAAACAAAGAAACAAACAAAACAGATTTTAAAAATATCTTTCATTGTGTAATCAATCTTATCCCTGGAAGAAAGAGGCAATTGTCTGGAGAAACTTAAAAGCATTTATCTTAAAGGAATGTGTCTTCCTTGGGCAGAACAGATGGCTTAGTAGTTAAGGAAGGAACACTGCTAAGAGTGAGCACTGCTCTTCCAGAGGACATAAGTTTGGTTCTCAGTATCCACCCACAACTGCCAGTAAACCCAGATCCAAGGGGTCCAGTACCCTCTTCTGGCCTTCCCAGGCACCTGCACACATATATATACATACGCACACACGGACAAACACATATACACATAATTTAAAATAAGAATAACTTAAAAATAAGAATATGCTTCCTATTATTTTAAGTTTTGAAAGGCAGAAAGAGGGGGTACATTCCCAGGTTGTTCAGGTTGGTCTCACGGTTCTAGTATACTTGACTGAATGACTCTTTCCAGGCCCTGAGTCAGACTCCCAGGAGCACACCAATAGATGGATATATTAGGTTTATTGCTAGTTACACTGAATAAAAACTAATGGCAGCAGGAACTGTATGCTGTTTCAATAAGAAAGTGTCAGAATGTACTTATTATAAATTTTGTCTTCTTTTAGGAGACTTAGGAAGTGAGGGTTTTGATCTAGATTGGATGTTGTGAGAATAATGGGGCCAGATATATAACTGGATATCTTGTGTATATACAACAAATATTAGATGATAACCTAAGGTTTTTAAATTTATCTAAAAGGAGAATTATCAGTAAGTAAAGCAATGTATATCAAGCAATTTTATCTTACAAATAAACTACAACAACTTTTAAAAAATCAGTAGAAAATCAAATATAAATTCTGTTATACCCAGTATAATAAATTCTCTGCATTAATTATCATCTTAATAGAAGCGATTGCTTTTTTTTCTTTCTCTTTCTGTAGACATAAGTGACACCTAGAGGACAGAGAGTTTATAAACACGTCAGTTATTTTTTCACTAAGCATTATTTCATATTCATTAACATTTTGAGGCAACAAACACACATATACATGTGTTGTCTTCTAAAGATATTTTCATAGTCTGTGAGTTCATTGATATTTTAAGAAATAAGAGTCAGTTAAAATTATGGCTTATGAATAGTGATATCTACCTATGTTTACAAAGAACGTGCCTTCATTTTAGTTTAGATTTAAAATTTATTTTTATTTTATGTGTACAGGTTTTTGCCTTCAGTCGGCCTCTGCACTGGATATGTGCAGTGCCTGAAGAGGCCAGAGGAGGCTGTGGGTGCTGAGAATCAAACCCAAGTCCTCCAGAAGAGCAGTCAGTGCTCTCAACGTTGGAGCAAAGTATAATAAAAAGTAGATTCCCAAGAAAAAGACTTTTTAAATGGATGTGCTTTGTTTGATTACATTTATCTCAGTTTCCTCTGAGAAGCAGTATGAACTTTCTTTTATTGGTGGTGTATGTTGTTTTGCCTTACAGTTGCCATTAAATCCAGCTCCAGGGAAGCTGACATCTGATTTGCCTTAGAATAATCCTTTTCTAGTATCTTTTTCATTTGCCCATACTTGTGCATATAGAGCTTATGTGAGGAAAAGAACCCAAAAATGTAGAAGCTTGCATTCATGTTAACTGTGGTTTCTTCCTAAGAAGTAGAGGGGGACAAAGGTGATCTAAGCCATGTGTGTGAATCTGAAATGTGCTCTTGGTAGGGATTTCTTACTGAGAGCTAAAATGAATACAGTTGAAGGTTGTAGGAAGGTGAAGAGACAAGTAGTAAAGATGAAGTCAAGCGTAGCTCCAGATGTAAACTGAAAATAGTTCTTAATGACTACTAGAATTAGTGAAGTTGAGCCCAGGCCTTATCTGAGGCCACCCAATGAGAATCAGACATTTTCCTCAACTGCCTTTCTTGCTTTGGAGTAGACCACATCAACACAAATTAGAATAACGAATTTACAGGCACTCAGTACAGATGTCAGGGAGATTAGAGTGATATGCAATTCTCCACATTCCCACAGAGAATTCTAAGAAGGCTAGATGAAACTAGAGTTCGTGTCTGCAAAAGATTCTGGGTTCGGATCCAACGTCTTGATGGCAGCGCTCAACACAATGTCCTGGGTCATGCTGAGAATTTCACATCAGCATTGGACTCTGATCAAGGTCAGGATCAGTTGCATGAGGAAAAGGAAATATTAGGTTCCAGCTAAGCATAGGTAGGGGTCAGGTCAGAGTCAGAGCTGGGACTGTGGTGAAAGTAGCTGAGAGTCAGGACTAGGACCCCGGTGAGGCTAGTAGGTTAGTGGCCAGTGGCATGCCCAGGGCAAAGGTCAGATTAAGGACCAGGATGAGGATGGAGTGTCAAGGCTCACGTCAGGATAAAGATGTTTCAGGTCTACTTCAATGAGCAAGTTCAGTGTAAGAGTGAGAATCAGATTCAGAATGTCTGAATCAGGCCAGAGTAGGGTGCTGTGTGCGAGTGAGCGTTGGGTCTAATTTAGGCTTGCTTAGCTTGAGAGTCTGAGCTGGGTTTCAGGTGGCATCAATGGGAATACCGTCTACTGATGTCAGCAGAGTGGAGACAGTCAGCCCGAGGCTCATCCAAGTAGAGGGAGGCTAGCTAGGAAGTGAGGTATAGGGTAATTATTAATCAAGAAAAGAGTGGCAATGAGGGTCAGACTCAGGGTCAGGGCCAGCTTGAATTTCAGGGTTAGGGTCTGAGTCCTCATTGGACATGGGTCACAGTCAGATGAAGATCAGACTGAGTCATGGCAGGATAAACACTAGAAAAGAGGCAGGAAGACTCGGATCCAGACCATGTCAAAACCAAGGTCCAATGGTAAAAACCCAAGTCATGGGGTGAAAGGTCAGATGCAGTCATGATCGGCCTGACACTGAACATGCCTAGGACCTGGCCTTGGTTATCTCCAGGTTCTGAAAACATCTTGGCTTTGACCTTGATCCAGATACAATCTTCACTCTAGTCCTTGAACTTGACTCTGGCCATCACTTGAACAGAATATCAATCTCCAGCATGATGCTGACTGGCTTTGGCCTTCAATATGAACCTAACCATGACTGGCAAGCTGGTATTTTCTCTCAAGGAAAAGCTGAACCTTACTCTGTCCTCTTTCTGACCTAATTCTGTCCATGGCCATCATCTGGAACGTCCTTACTTTGACCCTCCTACTGACGGAGCTACCCTTCATCCTGAATCTGACCCTGATTTTCTACCTGAACTTAACTCTCAAAATTGTTGGTTATTACCTCCACTTTCTCTCTCATATACCAATACTGACCATTCCCTTGACCCTCCCTTTACTCTGACCGTGACACTTATTTTGACCATGAGCCTGTCTCTGACGTGATCTTTGCCTTGGTTCTCAAATTGAACTTACTGTCACCTTAAGCTTGACCCTGAACATGATCATCATGAACCACAGCTCTGACCTTTCTTTTTGATTTGGAGCCTTAACCACACCCTGAACTTGGTACTTACATCACCCTTCTTGTGGCCCTTGTAGTGGTTTGAATGAGAATGTCCCTCATAGTTTCACATGTTTTAACACTTGGTCCCCAGTTGGTGGTGCTGTTTGGTGTGGTTTGGAAGATGTGGTCTTGGAGAAAGTATGTCACTGGAGGTAGGTTTTGAGAGTTTAAAGGCTGGGTGTCACTTCCAGTTTATTCTTTTTACTTTGTGCTTTCTGTTGAGGGTGTGACCACATACCTTCCTGTTCCTGGCTGCCATGCTTGCCACTTGCTGACATGTTTCCCTGCCATGATGGGCCCTTATCCTTCCCTAATCATAAGACTAAATAAATAAACTCTTTCTCAGTTACCTTTGTTATGTGTGTTATCATAGTAACAGAAAAGTAGGCACAAAAGACCCTTAACCCAGCTGTGATGGGAAAGTTTTGCTATTTCTTATGTTATTTGCCCCTGGCCCTCACCGTTATTCTGCCCCTGATCAGTACTGTGACCATGACTCTGCTCCTGACTTTGACAACTCATCCTGAAGCTGATTCTCACCCTCCCTTCATTATCAGGCTGGAGAGATGGCTCAGCCCTTAAAGGCTAGGCTCACAATCAAAATATAATCATGTCCCTGGTTGGGAACTAAGTCATCTTAACTCTTAACCAAAATATAATCATGTCCCTGGTTGGGAACTAAGTCATCTTAACTCTTGCCTCACACTGACACTGAAATTGACCTTCATCCTGCTTCTTCCACCCTCCCTCCCCCTGAACAATACCCCTTATCCTGAACCTAATCCTCACTCCCCTAGGCTCTGATCCGAACCCTCTTCCTAACCCTGAAACTGGCTCATCTGAGCCTTAACTTGTACTTTACATGAGTCTCATTGTGGCATTCACTATGACTCTGACAGTGATCTTGATCTTCACCTTAACCCTGTCACTGAGCATTATACTAACACAATCCTCAGCTCTGACTCTGGTCTCTCCTTTCATACTAATACTAACTCTTAACCTCTTCACTGTCATCCTAATACTGAACTCTTCACACTAGCTCTCATCATGACTCTGGGATCACACTGACTCAGAGCTTCACACCAGCCCCTTTAGCTGTACTCTTATGTGACCTAGACCGTTATCACCAAATTGAGTTTGAGCATTATGCCTTCATATGTACACATTCTTGTTTCATCTAGCTTTCTTGTGACTTGGGATAAGAACCTATTTTGAGAATTATACATATTTATCAACTCGCTTATACTTTATATACTTATTTTCAAATATGCTTTGATTCAAGTTAGCATGGTCTTATACAATGAGTTAAAAAAAAGCTGTAGGTTGTTCATAGTATTCTCATTTGTTGCTATGGCAACACAGTTATGATGGCTTATAAATTAGACAGATTAAAAACAAAAACTTCCCATGAGTTCAAACCAATTCAAGCAAAGAGACCTCCTTGCTGGCCAGGAAGACCACGGGTGTGCTGGGACCCACACTGCCACTGCTCCTTATTATTTTATGTTAAGCAGGTACTGGGAAGAACGGATTAGCTGGCAGCACAGTCCAGACAGTGGAGAAGAGCAAGAGGCATGGCATACAGGTTACACGGATGTATTCATAGTTCCCAGCTCATGGCTCACTGCTGTGGACTCAAGAGCCATTGCGACCAACCTGGTAGGAAGGAAGATACTCTAAGAGACACCAGTGCCCCTTTGGCTATCCTATTATCGGAAGAATAGACTTTAAGGAATTGAAATTTCCTCAGGAATCTCATGCTAGTTGCAGCCAGCCAAAGAACTTGTCTCTCAGAAGGAGATTTCACACAGTTTTGCCTTGTTAGACCACCTTGCAGGACAGACTAAAGTCATCACAATGACTAGTCCTTAACAGGCCAAACTACACCTTACCAGGATTGCTTTGTTATGTATACATCTTATGTTTAAATCTGACCTTTGTGCCAGGACCTTAAAGATGGTGCAGGTAGCATGGCCAAATGGATTTAGGATCCTGAAGATGTCCTTCAGGAGCTAATTTTACAAAGGCTATTTTAGAAATTGAAAGATTCAATTTACTAGCCATGTAGTTACGTTTCTTGTAAAATCCAAGTGAGAGGGGTTTTGGAAAGCTCATATTGGAAAAGGTCTTCACTGAGAAATGTCTGATAAGAAAATGCCACTGAACTACTTACAGCAAATGACAAAGAACACAGAATATTGTCTGTGTGCATTACCTCAAAAGGTTAGTCTAGTGTGATCACTAATGAAAATAAAAGCCTTTGACATTTCTACTTCATAGACAATCATCCTGCAGTTAATTAAAGTGGCCATAGTCGTGGTGGACAAAATGCAACTAATGGATGGCTCATTGCTAAGATCATATTTTCTTTAATGTAATAACGTAATACTGTAATCATGTATTTGTACATTTACATATATGCACATATATGCATTCTTGGGTATTGGCCTCGTAAATATTCATCATAGCACTCTACCCTTGAGTCATATTTACTTCCTTGATGGCATTCCACTTTACTCCTTATCAGAGAAAACCAGCCAGCAAAAAAGCAAAATTTAAGTTAGTAATGTGAAGAAATGGCCATGATATTACTAAATCCAGGAACTAAAACAAACCTAACCATTTCTGGACCAAACAGAATCTGTCAACTTGACACGTGAGCTCATGATTTTTATCTCTCCATTACAACAAGTATTGCAGCTTGCACATTGCATGGCGCTAATCTTGCCATGGTGTCTAACTTGGTTTGGACAAAACAAATGATCTTTACTTACATACCCATAAACACTTGAGGGAATGAGGTAGACAACTGCACTCACAGATGATCAGAACTGAAGGAAGACAGGTCTCTTGTACAATATTGTATTCTGCAGGTGGCAAGAGAGCAAAAACAGAATTGAGCTCCAAGTGTGAAATCATCAAGTCAAGAAAGCTTGTATTTTAGGAAAGAAAGGATTTTATTGGCTAGCTCCATATGACTGTCAGGTGCAGGCGACTTGGGTGTAGAGAGGTGAATTTCAGGAAACAGATGCTGCTTCCTCGTTTGGCTAAGAACACTGTCTTTGGGGGACAGGGAGGTGCTTCAGGCTTTCTTTACTAGTTGTTTGTTCTGATTTTTTTCCCCTGGAACTTAAAAGGTTAGGTTATTCTGTGCCACTGTGTTTTCACATTTCACTGATTGAATGAAGCTAGCAATGTACGGTGCAAAAGTTCTCATGTTTATCTATTGAGACTGTGCTCGCACTGTGCCAATTTCACACTCCTTGAGCACGCGTTACTCTTGAATGAGAAAGGAGAAAGCAACTGTTGAGACTCAAAGATAAAGACATAATTTTAAGAAACCAAGAAGTAGCTTTAAAATTCCCCGTCCCCAGAGTCTTATAAGTATTTCTAGTTAGGAAACAGATGTATTCACAGGTCTAGCTATTATTCTGAAATGAGATGGCTGCAAGGCTTTGGTTGGGACTGCAATGGGGGTTCTTGAATGTGTTGTTAGGAAACTGGAGAGAATTTCATGGGTGGATGGAGGCATTTGAAAACATAAATGCAAGGTCTAATGCCCACACCCATTCAAGATTCTATGACTCATGTCAGCTGCATATTGAGCAGTGTCTACTCACACTTGGAATGGAGCATACTTCCTTGCTTGAGTGGAAGACAGCTGAGCTTTCTGTCATGTGAGCATACATGGAGAAAATTCTTTTGACCCTATGCTAGAATCATTCCTTCACTCATTTAATAAATATTTAGTTAGACCCAAGGGAGGCTATTTATTTGTAAGGAAGTCTGTTCCATTTGTGTTTCCTTGATAGTAGAGCCTGGGACAAGCACTGGGGGTTGTTGACCGAAGGCTGTTAGTTCATTCCTGGCTGCTCAGCCCCAAAATAATCACTCAGAAACTATGTAATTTGCAATACTTTTTGGTCAATAGCTTAAATGTGTTGCTAGCTAGCTGCCTCTTACATCTAGAATTAACCCATTTCCATTATTTCATATTTTACCACAAGGTTCGTGGCCTATGGGCAAGGTTCCACCTGGCAGCTCATGTCCTTCCCCTCTGGCAGCTACATGGCATCTCTTGACTCCATCTTCTTTCTCCCAGCATTCAGTTTAGTGTCTCCCCTCTGCCCCTGCTGCCGCCTAGCTCTATTTTGCCCTATCACAGGTCAAAGAAGCTTCTTTATTCATTCATCAATAAAAGCAACACATATACAAAAGGACTTCCCATACCAGGGGATCAGGTAGTTTGGGGTAAGGCAACACCTTACTGCATGGATAAGAAATCAAAAACCAGGAGACAGAAAAGGGGGTCTAAGGTGATAGATCATACATAACCAAACAAGTAAATACTATAAGCAACTAGGTCTCAGTCTTCATGGGTAGCTCTGAAAAACTGTCTGGAACACACATAAAATCTTTCCATGACAGTGAGGTCTGGGGCCCCTCTGTACCCACATACTTGATTGTGTCTATGGTTGGGCAAGAGGAAGAGTGGCATCAACTTCGGAGGAGGAACACTGTCAGTTTGCCGTAACTGTTTGCCTTAGCTGTAGGCGAACTCAGGTGAGCCTCGTCTGCATCTATTACAAATGCCTTCCTTTCTGGAGCTAACAAACTTCAGACAGACAGAAACGCAGAGTTTGACCAGGAAGATCACATGTTATTAAATGTCAAAGACTGCCACTCACATTGACTGCACAGCAGTTATTCTTCCCAGATCTTAGAAATGAAGATGCTATAAAGTCTATAGTATAAATCATTGGACCATTATATAGTTTCTAATAGCATAAACCATTACATAGTTTATAGTATAAACCATTATATAGTTTCTAATAGTGTAAACCATTACATAGTTTATAGTATAAACCATTATATGTTTATAGTGTAAACCATTATATGTTTATAGTGTAAACCATTACATAGTTTATAGTATAAACCAGTCACATAGTTATCAGCAATAAACTGGGCATCCCTTGGAGCCGCACAAGGCAGAACCTGCAAAACTTTCTCCACTGCCTTTCTCCTAAGAAAATCCACCAATGAAAAGCATTGTTCTTGATATTACTGTAGAAGGATAAGGAGAGGAAACTTCAGAATAAAGCAAGAACAAGGCTGCGGTTAGTTTTTGTCAACTCACTGCTACCTAGAATTACCTGAGAAGAGAGCCTTAATCAAGAAATTGTCACCGGCGCGTGGTGGTGCACACCTTTAATCCCAGCACTTGGCAGGCAGAGGCAGGCGAATCTCTGTGAGTTCAAGGCCAGCCTGGTCTACAAAATGAGTTCTAGGACAGCCAGTTACACACAGAGAAACCCTGTCTCAAAAAACAAACAAATAAACAAACAAAAAGAAATTGCCTAGATCAGGTTTGGCTGTGGGCGTGTCTGTGGGGTGGGGGGGTGGGGGAGATTGTCTTGGTTGTTAATTGATCTAGCCCATTGTTCATTGTGAGCAGCACCATTCCCTAGGAGTGGGGGTATTGGTAGTCATGAACTATATAAGACAGAAGCAATCTAGAATCTAGGTGAAAGCAAGCAAGGAAGGATCAATCTCTCTCTCTCTCTCTCTCTCTCTCTCTCTCTCTCTCTCTCTATCTCTCTATCTCTCTATCTCCTCTCTCTCTGCTCTTGGTTGTGGATGGGATGCTTTAAGTTCCTGCCTTGATTTCCCTGCAATAATGGACTGTGACCTGGAATTGGAAGCCAGATACCCCTTTTCTCTCCTAAGGTGTTCGTGTGTGTCAGAGTATTTGTGCAGCCACAGAAAGAAGACTGGAACAAGGCTCTTGAGAACCTCGGTTTGATCTCCAGCACTGCACAAACCGGGCCTGGTGAGAAAAACCTGGAACCCTAGCACTAAGGAGGTAGCCACAGGAGAAATCAGAGAGTTCAAGGTCAGCCTGGGATATGTGAAAAATGCCTCAAAGATACTTTGGGAAATAACACTAGTAAATTGAACGAAACTAAAAATGAGCGTAAGAGGCAGGGCTGTGCATGGAGATGACAAATGACCCCACATGTGGTAACATGTCCCCTTCTAATTATTTGGGGAAGTGATGGGCATTTCACAACAGCAGCGCTGAGGCTATTCACTCCTTTAAAAAACAGTTCTTGGAAGCAGGGCTCCCGTGGGGATGGAGCCAGACAATGGATATTTGGTCTGTAACAGGAAGCCTAATGTGCTCATTTCGAGTGCATGCTGGCGGCTGGGAAGAATCGAAGGCTGCACTCTTTGGTCTGGAGGCCTGCTGTCTGCTTGACAGAAGGTAATAAATAAAAAGCCTGCAGTGCCCCATAGCATTTTGGAAGGTTCAAGATGAAGAAGGTAAAAAATGGCCAACTGAGCGTGAGACGGGCAGGTAATGGTGAGGGAGCCGGGGAACAAAGTGAGGCCCATCCTTCTTTAAAACTTCTCCTTAGTGGGGAATTACCAGCGGTTCTGAGCTCGTAACAGAGCCCATGACTAATTACCGTGGCTTCCTTTCCTGACTTCAGAAACTCAGTGATTTGGAGGGCGGGGGAGAGCTTGGATTATTAACTGATTAAAAAACATATAATATGTCAGGATTTTTCCTCCATCCCCTGCTCTCTCTCCTCTCTGTCTCTTTCCCTCCTTTCTCTTTGACACAAGGTCTTCTGTAGACTAGGTTGGTCTCAGGCTCACTATGTAACTAATAATGATGGTGAACTTCTGAGCCTCCTGCTGGGCTTGTAGGCATACATACCGCAGCCAGTTTATGTGGCACATGAGTGGGACCCAGGGCTCACGCATGCTTGGCAAGCACTCTTATCAACTGAGTTTTGTTGATGAAAGAAATAGCTCTCACCTCCAAAGGGATAAGAGATAGTTTATTCTGGGACCAAATGAGTGACCAGGGCCTGAGAATACAACTTCAGGTGATCCTAAATTCCAGGTTCCAAATGTGGTAACAATGTGATGAAGTTTCTATAGTAACAAAACAAATAAAATCATAATTTAACGGACTTTAAAGATATAACAGATAGGTCACTTAAAGCAAAGTGAAGCCTCTGCTGTGGCCTCCAGGGCTATCTCTAATGACATTTTTAGCCTTTTGGTTGTTGGAATCTAGAGTTCTTTTTTAAACATCCCAAAAGACTTACTCAACGGCCACAAAGATGTCACCTCACATACAAAGGAGAGCAGTAAATGGCTATTGGGGACCCTAAAGATTGGCTCAAGATAATCTGGCTCTGGTCCTGCAACATTCAAACCTCTCCACAATCAAAACTGGAGTTTGAGTCAATTAAATGGTCCTGCAAATGGTTCAGCCTGATGTGTGGTTCTTTCTATGGGCTTCACATTCCCAGTCCCAAGGCAGGCTTTTCTGGGAGACACACTTTATGTGAGATTAAATACATTAAATATCTTCCACTTTCTTCAAAGATAAAGCATCTTATTGCAACAGAATGCATATAATATAAAAATTGCCATGAGGGAGGATGCTGGGCTTGTAGCTCACTTGCAGAGCCCTTACCTAATGTGCATGAGGACTTACATGTGAGTCCCTGGACCACCAAAGGGAGAGGAAGAGCAGTGTAGATATTTAAGCTTACAGTTAAGTAGCATGAAGTACATCCATTTATGCAACCATCATAAACTATCTCATGAAGCTATTCAACTACTGCTTAAAGAATAGGTGTGTGTGTCAGTCTCCCCAGACCTGGCAAGCACTAGACTATTTCTACCTTTATGAATTTTGCATCTTTATGTACTTTCTAGTGTGGACTAATTTATGTTCTTTAAGCTTAGCTAACTTATAGAGCACAGTTTCTTCATATTTCCATATTACAGCATGTGCCAGAATGTCTGTTCTTATTAAGGCTGTGTACCATCCTCCGGTCTGTGTAAATGTTCACACTGTTTGTTTATTGATTGGCTGGTGAACATTGTTCAGGAAAAGAATCTCTGAAGTGTGGAGCAGTGTTGTTTGCTTTCCTGTGCAGCTATCAAAACACTGACCAAAACCAACCGGGGGGGGGGGAGGGTTTATTATATCTTACGGGTTACAGTTCATCATAAAGGGAAGCAAGGAGGGGGGGAAGGGTTTATTATATCTTACGGGTTACAGTTCATCATAAAGGGAAGCAAGGGCAGAGGTAGAACAGAAGCAGAACCTAAGGAATGCCCCCTACTGGCTGACTTGCCATCCTGCTGGCTCATCTTGCTTTTGTATACAACCCAGGGCCACCACCTGCAGAGGGCTGAGCCCTTCCACATCAATCATTAATCAAGGAAACACCTACTGGCCAGTCATGGAGGCATTTTCTCAACTGAGGTTCCCTCTTCCCAGATGACCCTGACTTGTGCTGAGTTAATCAGCAAAAGCAGAGACTTTGTTCATCTCTTCTTTCTTTTCCACTTTCCTCTCCTGTCCTTTCTGACCTTCTTCCCTTCCTTTTTCAACCTTGAATAGGAGGAGATTGGGATTTGACCCTGCACTATTACCACTGGGAATTTCAGGGAATAAGAAAATATCTTCGTTACTTAAAATAGATGAATGATTATTGTTCAGAACAACTATAGGTTTGTACTAAAATTGATCAGAAAGTACATAATCCAATATTCCTTGTCACCCAGACAGCACAGCTTCCCCAGATAGGTGTAATTATTACCATAGATGAATCAAATTGAAATATCATTATCTCCAAACTGTGTGATTTTCATTAAGTAAATTCCTCTTGGCATTTGTGGTGGTCTGAAAGAAAATGGGCCCCAAAGGGAGTGTGGCTTTGTTGGAGTAGGTAAGGTCCTATTGGAGGAAATGTATCACTGCTAAGGTGGGTCTTCAGGTCTTACATGATCAAGCCACGCCCAGTATCTCAGACCACTTCCTGTTGCCTGCAGGTTTAGATATAAAACTCTCAGCTTCTCCAGCACCAATTTGCCTGCATGCTGTCCTGTTCTCTGCCACGATGATAATGAACTGAACCTCTGAACTGTAATCAAACCACCCCAATTAAATGGTTTCCTTTATAACAGTTGTTGTGTTCATGGTGTCTCTTCACAGCAATGGAAACCCTAAGACAGCATTGTACGTTCAGAGTTTTAACAGATGTATAACAGCACATGTTCATTACCATAGCCCACACAGCAGTTTCACGATCCTAAAAATCCTGTATGCCCTACCTGTTCATTCCTCTTTCTCCCATAATCTGGTGACCACTGATTTCTTGCATCCTATATAAGCACTCTCCATGAACTGTTCCCTCAGCCCCCTGCTATTCTTTTTTTTTTTTCAGTAGAACGTGGACTTTATTTTTTAATTGTTTTTATTGAGCTACACATTTTTCTCTGCTCCTTCCCTTCCTTCCCCCTACCCTTCTATCCTCTCCCATGAACCTCATGCTCCCAATTTACTCAGGAGATCTTGTCTTTTTCTACTTCCCGTGTAGATTAGATCCATGTATGTCTCTCTTAGGGTCTCCATTGTTGTCTAGATTCTCTGGAATTATGAATTGTAGGCTGGTTTTTCCTTGTTTTATGTCTAAAAGCTACTTATGAAATATGAGTACATATTATATTTGCCTTTCTGGGTCTGGGTTACCTCACTCAAAATGACATTTTCTAGCTCCATCCATTTGCCAGCAAATTTCAAGATGTCATTTTTTTTTCTGCTGTGTAGGTACTCCATTGTGTAAATGTACCACATTTTCCTTATCCATTCTTTGGTTGAGGGGCATTTATGTTGTTTCCAGGTTCTGGCTATGACAAATAATGCTGCTATGAAGATAGTTGAGCACATGTCCTTTGGGTATTGCTGGGTCTTGAAGTAGGTTGTTTCCTAATTTTCAGAGAAATTGCCACACTGACATCCAAAGGGGCTGTACCAGTTTGCACTCCCATCAGCAATGGAGCAGTGTTCCCTTTACCCCACATCCTTTCCAGCATAAGTTGTCATCAGTGTTTTTGATCTTGGCCATTCTTACAGGTGTAAAATGGAATCCTAGAGTTGTTTTGATTTGCATTTCTCTGATGGCTAAGGATGTTGAGCATTTCCTTAAGTGTCTTTTCGCCATTTTGGACTCATCTGTTGAGAGTTCTCTGTTTAGGTCTGTACCCCATTTTTTATTGGCTTGTTTGTTCTTTTGATGACCACTTTCTTGAGTTCTTTGTATATTTTGGAGATCAGCCCTTTGTCTCCCCTCTCACACACACACTACTCTTGTTTCCATAGAGTTGTCTGTTCCTTAATGTCAGGTGGTTGCAGTTTTCTGTTATGTGTTTTCAAATTAGCTTGTTTTGCAGAGTAAGAAGCACTTAAGTGTTCTCTGGCCTTTCCAGACAACTTCAGGAAATCTGTTCTTTCCTTCCATGGGTTCTGGAGCTGGAACTCAGGGTCAGTCCCCACCTCACACAAATGTCACTTAATCTGGGTGTGCTTCCAAATGCCTGTGATCCCATCACTTGGAGGCAGAGGCAGGAGGATTGTGAACTTGGGGCTAGCTTAGTAGTCTACTTAGCAAGTTGCAGGCTAGATTGGGATATTTATCAAATCTCTCTCTCTCTCAAAAGCTGGACAATAAGCAAACTTCTTAATCTATCCAACTTCAAGTATAGTCCAACCAAGGGTTTTTGTTGTTTTTTTTTTTAAAGGAAAGTAGTAGGGTGGAGAGATAGCTTAGTTGACAAAGGCGCCTCCTGCCCTTGTAGAAAAGTGCCCATTAGCCCCCAGTGCTTGCATCAAGCATTAACTTCCTGTAACTCCAGCTTCAGGGATGTGCTGCACTCTTTAGACCTTGAGAGCACTGGCATACGTGGTTACATGTATAGACACATGAACACATGCATATATGCATATAAAAATACATCAATTCTAAAGAAAAATTCAAGTGAGGGGGACAGCAAGGTAGCTGGTCAGGTAAAGGTAAAGGTGCTTGCCATCAAGCCTGATGTGCTAAGTTTAATCCTTCGGACGCATATGGGGAAAGAGAGAACAGATCCCCACAGTTTGTCCTCTGAGCTCCACAGGACGCTGTGGCAGGAGTGAGGGTGCACACATACACACACATGCATAGTAAATACGTGTAATAACATCTTAAAAATCAAGTTGAGAGAAGCACGAGGGTTATACGGGAAGACATTGTTATAGAGAGATAATCAGTGATTAGCAATTTCTGATAGAATGAATTATTTTGAAAAATAATAAAAGCTCTTATTTGGGCTAGTTAGAAAAGTATGGGTCACTAGGAAACATTTTTTAAGTTTGTTTAAATGAGAGAACCACATTTTTGTTTTCTTGCTCCTTTTTAAAATTACATTTACTTATTCTCTCTCTCTCTCTCTCTGTGTGTGTGTGTGTGTGTGTGTGTGTGTGTGTGTGTGTGTGTGTGTGTGTGTGTGTGTGTGTGTGCTGCCCTGCCGTGATGCAGTCAGGGACAATCATCAGGAGTTAGTTCTCTCCTGCCACCATATAGGTCCTAAGGCTTAAACTCGGGTTTTCAGGCTTGGCAGCACAGTGATTGACTGCTGTCCTGCCTCCTGGCCCACACTATAAACAAGACAGCTCATTTCCCTGTCTGTTTTTTGAGGCGGAATATAGCCACGGCTTCCTTCAAACTTACATTTAACTGAGGATGGCCTTGAATGTCTTTTTATAGGAAAAATCTGATTTCTAATTCATTTGTTGAGGATTTCATATATAGTGGACAATCATATTCACTCATCACCTCCCCTCTCCAACTCTCTCTGCACAGACTCCGCCAACATACCGCTCTCCTAGCTTCATCTTTTAAAAAAACTTATAATGCAGTCTGGCTGACTCCCGACCAGCGGAATAAACAGCCAGACTCAGGATTCTTCCCGGATCATGCTTTATTGGAGAGCACTTGGTTGAGGAGCGGGAGGCGAGAGAGAGAGAGAGCTCTAAATGGCGGCTGCTTATATAGGGAGATGTGACGCAACTCGTGCCTTGATTGGCTGCTGAGTCCCGCTGGCACCAGAGTCCTCGGGATTGGTTAGGGACACTTAGGTTATTGCACATGCGGGAAGCGCCTGGACGCTCAGTCCTGAAGCATTGCCAAATATGGAATTGTTTACTTCCAAACTGTAAGGATGCAAGCGTGCCCATGGCTCCCTGCAATGCAGAGTCCAGCTACTGCCTCCTATAGGTTCATGGTATGAGGTCATCACTGGAGCAGAAGTAATCCACCAATGGCCACATTCCCAAAGAAAAATGACTCTTCCTCCAGCAGCCATTAACTGCCTCGTGGGACCCTTCCCATCCATGCCAGAACTCTGACTTGTTTGATCTTGCTGCAAGTTCCACCAGTGCAAAGGTCGTGCCATGTCTGGAAGTCAGCACCTCACAGTTTTCCTATACATCCCTGTCCCCCTTTTTACCATGGCCCCTGAGCCTTGGGTGTTTGGGGTTGATATAAATGTTCCATTTAAGCCTGGACACTTAAAGTGCAACCTATTTTTAGCACTCTGACCAGCTATGGATCTCTGCATTAACTGCAGGCCACTGTGAAAGGCAGCTTTTCTGACTGAGGCTCAGAGCAACACAAATCTATAGGCATAAACATTAATGTCTAAAAGACATTTTGACAACATGACTGTGGATGTCCTTATATTTTGAATCCTCCTTCCTCCGCCTCCTGAATGCTGGGATTCTAAGTGTGTGTCACCATGCTCCATTCCCCCTTATTTCTCATATAAGAAGAAAATCAGCCCAAGTTGTCTTTGACCATAAAGGAAGACCAAAGCTGAGAAAAATCACCGCATGCCATCATCCGTGTCAAGTGAGTGTCACAACGGTGATGCATAATTATTCATTGACGCTCCAGTGGTGGGGAACAATTACAGGAGAGGCATTCCTTTGTCATAGTTCATTGTGACAGGACTATGGGCCTGGCAGGTAGTAAATGTGCAAATCTTAAGGCTTTGAGATAATTTCCACACCTCACAGAATGGAGATCTTTGTCAGGGACTGTGACAATTAGCCAAACAATATTCCATCATGGTTATTTTTAGACGTCTTGAAAATCAAGCCACGGCTTCATCTTGGGTCAAATAGTGAACAGAAATCCAATTATGAAAGATAATTGAATCACTCTTTAGAAAGCGTCGGCAGGTGTAGTTCAGCTCGTTCACAGAGCGGGTTGAGGAATTAAGCAGTTATCTTGTGAGCGATGTCAGCATGACACAGGTCATCAACAAAAGCATATAAATGACAATGGTCGCAGTACTAATGAGTGTCATTAGAACCGTCCTGAAGGCGAAAACAGATGCGCCACTCTTTATGTTTGTAGATCTTGCCAGTCTGCATACAGACTCTTTCTCTGTACTTGTGAGTCATACATAGCCTCGATCCTGTTGCCCTGCATTTACGCTGATATGCCACTCACACCTTCTCAATGTGGCTGTCAAAAATGTGGGATGTCACTCAGATATTTTTTTACAAAATATGGTGCGTTTGTTCACAACGTTGTAAGTGCACACACCATCCCTGGAGCGACACCCCAGCGTCTGACTGTGGCTTCCAACTTAGTCCATCTTGGATAGTCTCTCTCACGACTTACTCTGCTGGAAGCCAGGTGCCACACTGTAGGTCCCCATGTTGTATGTGTGAATTTGAGTCCAGAGGACACCGACTGGAATTTTCAGGTTTTGTGTCCCGGAACAAAGAATTGGACCAGGGACATGAATAGTGATAGAAACACAACTTATAAAAGAGTCCTTCCACGAGTGATGACTAGGAAATCAGAGAGATCCCTTGAATACAGACTGTGGGAAAGGAGAAAGCCCTGAGTGTGTAAGTTCTGAGTGAATGTATGTTGCTAATGAATTGGTCATGTCAAGGACCCTAGCCTCAGACCCATGGGAAACTATTAAATTGCCTAGGCAATGACTGTTCTTGCTTGACAACTTGACTACATCTGGAATTTACTAAAACCCAAGCAGTTGGGCACACCTGTGAGAGATTTTTCTTAATTAAATCATTCAAAGTGGGAAGACCTACTTTTAATCATATTATTTTGAGGTGGGAAGACACACCTTTAACTCAGATATTTTGAGGTAGGAAGATTCACCTTTTATCTGGGTCACACCTCCTGCTATCAAACCATATAAAGGGCAAGGAAGAAGGAAGTCTGCTCTCTTTGCCTGCTTGCTTTCGGCAAGTCCATTCCTTCATTGGCTTTGGAGCCTATTTCTTTGGGATTCTGGCATGTACTGAAGATCAACTGAGACATCCAACTTCATGGACAGAACAACTACTGAGTTCTTGGGCCTTCTGTTGGTAGACAGCCATTGTTGGACCAGCTGGACCACAGCCTGTAAATAATTTTAATAAATTCCATATATATATTCTATACTTTGTTCCTCTAGAGAACCCTGACTAACACTACCACCCCCAGGAGAGGTGAAGCTCAGAGGGAGGCAAATTTTCCTGTGGTCCATGTGAAGATGTTGTTAGTGTGTAGGAAATGTTCACCATAGCTTTCTCCCTCAGAATATTTATGGCCTGCAGACTGCTCCCCCACAGAGACAACACTTCAATAACTATTGAAATTAGTTAAACCTGCCTCCTTGATTTGGTTGTGTACCGTACCCCGCCTCCTTGATTTAGCTATGGGCAATAATCCTGCCTCTCTATCTAACGAATATAATAAACATGCTGAGTTTCTGGGGTACCATGGTTTCTCCATCAGATAATTCATGCCCCCTAATCCCAGCTCTTCTGGGTATATTTATGTTTGTCTTTTCTTCTCTCCACACCTGAGTCAGGTCCATCCTGGGGCCATGCTGGATGTGGCAGCAGACAGGCAGTGGCTTTACCCCTTTGGGCTCTAGGCAGATTAGTGTGCTTTCACTCACACATTCAAGATGGCCAACTTCCTGATTCTTCTCCTTCTCCCAAGACAAAGACTGGGTGATGTTTTTCCCAAGGGAGTGAAAAGTTTCTGCACCACAATAAGCCTCTGCACTGATGCAACAATTCAAATCAGACCAAATCAAACTGAATTAGAAAAAGCCCAGGTTTAAGCACTGGGTGGAGCTCCTGGAGTGCAGTTGGAGAGGGAGGAGGGATCACATGAGCAAGGGGGTCAAGATCATGATGGGGAAAACCACAGAGATAGTTGACCCACACTAATGGGAGCTCGAGGACTCTGGACTGACAGTTGGGGAACCTGCATGGGACTAAACTAGACCCTCTGAATATGGGTGACAGTTATGTGATTTGATCTGTTGCCCCCCCTCCACCCCCTGACGGTAGAACCAGGACTTATCCCAGGTGCATGAACTGGCTTTTTGGAGCCCATTCCCTATGGATACCTTGCTCAGCACTGATACAGTGGGGAGGAGCTCCGTCCTGTCTCAACTTAGTATGCCAGACTTTGTTGACTCCCCAATGGAGGCCTTACCCACTCTGAGAAGTGGATGGGGCGTGGGAAGGGGGGGAAGGTGAAAGGGGCAGGAGAAGGGAAGGGAGGGGGAACTGGGATTGGTATGTAAAATGAAAAATAAATAAATAAAAAAGAAGAGGAAAAAAAGAAAAAGGAAAAGCCCAGGTTTAATGGGTAAAATTTTCTGGCCCCCCAGAGAGGAGATGGGGAAGAGAGACCAAAAAAATCCACATGTCTGATTTTTGGAGGGAAGTTTAAATACCTTGTGGGAGTGGTTCTGAAGAACTCTAGGACAACTCTGAGGCCATTTCTGAGGCCTCTCAGCATTAGTGCTCCTCCCTCCCCTGGGAATCAAGGACCTAACAACTACACATGCACGTATTGAAATGTTGGGGATTTTCCATCCCCCTGTGTCCTTGTGGATGTTCTCCAAATAGAGCTCAGTTATTGAAATTGGGACAAGGTAACCCACAGATGTTTTGACTCAGTCCCTGAAATGGTGTCAGAATGACCCACAGATGTTCTCCCTTACCCCGCCTGATCTGGCAACCACTCTCCCGCCCTGGCTCAGTCCAGTAGCCCTTTAAATAAGCCAATCATAATAGTTGGAAAATAACCCCCGGGTTCTCCCCCATTTCCCCCTCTATTTCTATAAAAATAGCCTGTGACAGCTATTCGAGGTGGATGGACCCTGTCGCGACAGAATAAAAATCCTCTTGCTTTTACATCAACTGCGGTGTGAGAGTGGTCTCTTGAGATGACTCCTCCTCAGTGATTGGGCTTTAGGGTCCAACAGTTCTCAGCATCTCTGGGGAAGAAGCTGTGTTTGGAGACCTTCTAAGATGAGGCACGGTTTGGAGGGGGGCATTGAGGTGGAGCTTTCATCAGAACATCCCAGACTCTTTGGATATATGGATGCCAGGGGGGTTGGGGTGGAGCTCCTACCACAACAGGGAGATTAATAGTTCAGTTGGGTTTTTAAATATCCCAATGAAGGAAGTGATTCTGGGGCAGGAACCAATCAACTTCCCTCATCCTCTGGATTATCCAATTCTCACGATAGCCCAGACTAGCCAATTCTAAGGGAGGAAGGGAACTCTTCTACTTCCCAACATGTAAATTTTAAATCTGACAGACAAATGTGAAATCCAGCTCTGGATCTCCATATACAGGGGAAGCTGTCTCTTTGTAAGCCTTGCAGTGCATGTGTGTGTGCGTGCACGTGCACACGTGTGTGTGTGTGTGTGTGTGTGTGTGTGTGTGTGTGTGTTTCAGTAAAACTTGACTGAACGCTGAGATGTTGCTTTTCTGCCTTTTGGTTGAAATTGTTGTGGAGAAAGTGTGTCTATTCCTGCAACCTTAAACCAACTCACCACGATGGCATTGAGAGTATAACTGGGCTAGAGAGCTAGGGAAAGTCAGAAGTGGCTCTTGTTTGGGGTCATGTACCTAGCGCTTGCTGAGTTCAGAAAGCACGGGCTTTCTCATACATGCTGTATCCCTTACAAGTCCTTAATTTAGCGAGTTTTCTGGGGTATTTTTGCCAACTGGATTCTTTCATATGCTAATCTCAATACCTCCTTCTCTATCTTATCTCCTGACACACCCATATGCAGAAGACACTGGGCAAGATCCTGAGGATAGCATGTAGACAGCAGACAGTAGAGAGTGAAGTCCCCCCATCAACACTCAATAGCATAGGAGAGCGATTGCAAAAGGGGATCCTCCTCCATTGAGCTCACAGGATCAGCTGACGGCATGACTTCAGGTTCCTGAGACACTTCCAGTCAGGAGACCCCAACAAAGCCTCATCTAGACTCTGGCTTCACTGAAGCTCTTCTCTACTAAATGTGGGTGTTAATCCCACAGTGCAAGAATAAGACCACTGCCATAATTTTGAGCCAGCTTTGAAGTAAGCTTTAATTAAATACTGGTCAGGATGGTGTACTCTCCCCAGGTCCATTCATCTGTGACTAGCAATAGTTTGACTTCTTTCTTTCCAATTTGTATCCCCTTGATCTCCTTCAGTTGTATTATTCCTCTAGTTAGAACTTCAGTTAATATATTGAATAGATATGAACAGGGTGGACAGTCTTGCCTTGTTCTTGGTGTTACTAGTATTGCTTTGAGTTTCTCTCCATTAAATTTGATGTTGGCTACAGGCTTACTGTAAATTGCTTTTATTATGTTGAGGCATATTCTGTGTATCCCTATTCTTTCCAAGACTTTTATTATAAAGGAATGTTGGATTTTGTCAAAGGCCTTTTCAGCATCTAATGAGGTTTCAACATCGAACGATGATCATGTGGGTTTTTTCTTTCAGTTTATTTATATGGTGGATTACATTGACAGATTTTTGTATGTTGAACCATCCATGCATCTCTGGGATGAAGCCTACTTGGTTGTAGTAGATGATCTTTTTGATGAGTTCCTGGATTTGGTTTGCAAGTATTTTTGCATCTATGTTCTTGTGGAAAATAGGCCTGTATTCTCTTTCTTTGTTTAATCTTTGTGTGATTTGGGTATCAGGTTGACTGTGGTCTCATTAAGTGAATTTGGCAAATGTTCCTTCCATTTCTATTTTGTGAAATAATCTGAGGAGTTTTGGTGTTAGCTCTTCCTTAAAGTCTGGTAGAATTCTGCACTAAAATTATCTGGCCCTGGGCTTCTTTTGGTTGGGAGACTTTTAATGACTGCTTCTATTTCCTTATATGTCTATTTAAATTGTTTATCTGATCTTGATTTAACTTTGGTAAGTGGTATCTGTTGAGAAAATTATCCATTTCTTTTAGATCTTCCAATTTTGTGGCGTATAGGCTTTTAAAAGTATACCCGCCAGGTGGTGGTGGTGCACACCTTTAATGCCAGTACTCTGGAGGCAGAGGCAGGTGGATCTCTGTGAGTTTGAAGCCAGCCTGATCTACAAGAGCTAGTTCTAGGACAGGCTCCAAAGCTACAGAGAAACTCAGTCTCAAAAACAACAACAAAACAAACAAACAAACAAACAAAAAAGTACACCTAATGATTCTTTGGATCTCCTCAGCATATGTTATGTCCCTCTTTTGTTTCTGAATTTGTTAATTTGGATATTCTCTGTGTCTTTTATTTTGGGTAGGGATTTGCCTATCATACTGATTTTCTTGAAGAACCAACTCTTTGCTTCATTGTTGGTCTCTTTGTTTCTATTTTATTGATTTTGGCCCTCAGTGTGATTATTTCCTGCCTCTCCTTTACTCCGGTGCTTACTTACTTCTTTTTGTTCTAGCGCTTTCAGGTGTGCTGTTGCTAGTTTGAGATTTCTCCTGGTTTTTTTTTTTTTTTATGTAGACACTTATTGCTATGAACTGTCCTCTTAATGCTGCTTTCATTGTGTCACATAAGTTTGGGGTGTTATATATTTATTTTCATTGGATTCTAGAATGTGGTGATATTGTTTGTAATCCAACAAATAAAGCTTGCCTGAAGATCAGAGTGTGGAACGAAACCCTAGTTAGCCACTGAGACCAGGCAGTGTGGCACACACGCCAATTTTGTGGCGTATAGGCTTTTAAAAGTATACCCGCCAGGTGGTGGTGGTGCACACCTTTAATCCCAGCACTCAGGAGGCAGAGGCCAATGGGACTCTGTGAGTTCAAGGTCATCCTTGAACTTGAGCCAGTCTAAAAGAGAAACAGAGCCAGGTGGTGAGGACTCACACCTTTAGTCCCAGTATTGGGAGTCACATGCCTTTAATCCCAGTACTAGGGAGGTGGAGACAGAAAGTGATATGGCTGGGCAGAGAGAGAGAGGAATATAAATTGGGAGGAGATGGGTCTCAAGGCATTCAGGCTGAGGATTCCTAGAGACTGGATCACCCACTTGGTCTGAGGATTTGGTAGAGATAAGAACTAGTGGCTGGCTGCTCAGCTTTCCTGATCTTTCAGCTTTTATCCCTATATCTGACTCAGGGTTTTATTAGTGAAAGTAGAATTGGTGCTACACTAGAAAGTCTTTATTTCTGACTTGACCCAGTTTTCATTCAGTAGAGAGCTGTTCAGTTTCCATTAGTTTGTAGGCTTTCTGTTGTTTTTGAAATCCAGTTTTAATCCATGGTGGTCTGATAGGTTGTAGGGTTTTTTTTGTTTGTTTGTTTGTTTTTCAATTTTCTTTTATTTGTTGAGGCTTTGTGAATTAGTATGTGGTCACTTTTGGAGAAAGTTCCATGAGTTGCTGAGAAGATTTTATATATATATTTGGGATAAATATATATATATATAATATATATATATTTGGGTTAGTGAAATGTTCTATAGATATTTCTTAGATCCTCTTGGTTTATAACATTCATTAGTTTCACTATTTCTCTGTTTAGTTTTTAGCTGGATGACCCGTCCATTGATGAGAGTGGGAGCATTGAAGTCTTCCACATCAACGTATGAGGATCAATGTATGATTTAAGTTTTAGTAATGTTTCTTTTACAAACATGGGCACTCTTGCATCTGGGCATAGATATTAAGAACTGAAAGATCATCTTGGTGGATCTTTACCTTGGTGAGTGTGAAGTGTCCTTCACCATCTTTTTTGATTAATTTTTGTTTAACGTCTATTTTGTTATTTATTAGAACAGCTCCACCAGCTTTTTAAGTCAAGTTGCTTGGAAAATCTTTTTCCAACCCTTTGCTCTTAGGTAATGTCTATCTTTGATATTGAGGTGTGTTTCTTTTTTTTTTTTTTTTCCATACATTGTTTTGTTTTATTTTTTCCATTCAAGAACATAATTAAAGATAAAAAAAAAATTTTTCCTTTCTTCCCCTTCTCCCGGTCCCCTCCCACTACCCCCCACCCCTCCTCCCTCCCCCTTCTTCCTTGAAAGAGGGCATGGTGCCCTGCCCTGTTGGAAGTCCAAGGCCCACCCCCATCC
>PVIU01003832.1:0-137562 GCA_004026605.1 Ondatra zibethicus | reverse complement strand
GCACTAGTCCCGTGCATCCCGTGCTGGGCACTCTTCAAGACACTTCACACATAGCTCATCTAATTCAGCACTAGTCCCGTGCATCCCGTGCTGGGCACTCTTCAAGACACTTCACACATAGCTCATCTAATTCAGCACTAGTCCCGTGCATCCCGTGCTGGGCACTCTTCAAGACACTTCACACATAGCTCATCTAATTGCCACAGTTCTTAAAGATGAAAGCTGAGAACTGAACAAGCAGCTAACTCAAGACTTCACAGCTTGCCCCATCTTTAGACAAACTGGATTGCTCATTGCGGGCTACAGAGCCCAAGTGACTCTATCAACAAGCTAAGCCATTTATTCTCCCCGGCCTTCTTTCCTCCTCCAGATGTCTGTAACTTTAAATCCCTATCACGTTCCCACCTTTGTGCCTTGGCTAACAGATGTGGCATCAAATGTAGTCATGTTTTGCCTGCAAATGTGCTTGTAACCTGGATTAAATTTGAGACCGCTTATAAAGCTCATTCCATAATACAGAGCATATTCACAACTATCGTAGTATTCATCTTTTTCACAGGCATGGAGCCCAGACTGAGTAGAAACAATCACTTGAGAGTAGTAGCAGCTGCCCTCCTGGACACAGTCGCTTGCTCTGTCACTCTCAGTTCTTGCTGACATCACTTACCTGCTCTCAAGGGCTTTCACCAGCCATCCTCCAAGAGTAAATGTCACCTCTTGTTGCCTAATTGTTTCAGATGAACTCTCTCCAGCTTCTTTCAATGTCTCTAACATTGTGTTTCTATGACGCATAACTCTCCTTGATTGGCTATACGTATGATCCACTAAGAACTAAAACGACTTCTGTGGTACTGGACAACTGGAGACCACCATCCTGGACTCTCAAATTTGGGCTCTAAATATGTAAAGGTGTCCCTTAGTATATAGAAAAGGCTAGATAACTGATTACACACACACCTACTACTCTTTACACCACTTTTGTCTGTCTGATGCTTTCAGAAAAGCCATGAGACAGGGCCAGTGTGCTGGCTCAGATTGTAGAGACAATTGCTGCCAAGGCCTGAGTTGAATGCCTAGGACATGCATACTTGAAAGAGAACACGAACACACAGACACACACACACACACACACACACACACACACTGACTCTCTCTCTCTCTCTCATATACACATAAATACAGGTATTTTTTAATATGAGACAATTCAATGGGTGTTACTTTTTTAATAAGCAGAACCCACATTACATCATTTGTTACAAGGAATAAAGAGGGACAATAATTCATGATGGCACCAGAAAGCTTTTTTCAGTCACAAAATAACTGAAGGACAAACACCTTCACTAAGCCCTTGGTTAAAAAAAAATGCTTTCTTCTGATCTCTGTTATACCACCCAGAACAGCCCTCTGCCTTTAATGTTATACTGGTTAGGTTCTAAATCTTTCAGCTTTCTTAATATTGCAATGAAGGTCCCTAGCTTAGCTAAGGAACCTAGACAAGTCTTCTTTAATTTCAGCCTCATCCCAAGGCCCGTGAATATTTTCCTTAAAAAGCTGCAGGCGGATGAGGTAGTAAGGGCAAAGGCATGAAATGGAAATCAGTAGAAGGGCAAAGAGTATGGCTCCCACACCACTAATGGACAAAAGACCCCCAAAAGCTGAAAATGCAAAAAGCAGGGTGACCCCTACATAGCTTCGTGGGGTATATGCCTTCAGTTTCTTCTGTAACATGGGCCACAGTGCAAAAATCTGGATGGCAAATGTCACCATAATGAAGGCATGCAGTGACCGGGGGAGACGTGAAGCCAGGCAAACAGAAGCAAAGATGGCCATGTTCAAGGACAGTGTGCTAGATACAATCGCGGCATTGGCACCGTAATCAAAGAAGATGAGATGGCCTAACAGCATAAAAACAGACATGGCGTAGATGGTGTCAGTACTGACAGACTCTGTCAGGGTCTTCAGCACGGGTGAAAACCCGTAAGTGAAAGCAATGAAGACCAAAGTACTCTTCAGGTCAGCCCACCGGGTCCGCCCACTCTTCTTCCGTCCATCGCCTCCATCAATGAGATCAAATAAAACATACCCAAGCAGTGAAGACGCCAGCCCAGTCCCAAAGAGCCACTGGGGGGCCAGAAGACCCTCATCCATGTACCACCAGATCACCACAAAAACACAGACACTGCAGAGCTGCTGGACCACCACACTGGACTCAAACACCACAGCCCAGTACTGGTATTTCCGGGCGTAGATGTTTTTCCGGAGTTCTTCCAGGAATCTTTGGTCGACATAATTATCAGGGAAGGGCTGCCGCTCATATAAAACCTTCTGCCACTTGACTTCTTTGGTGTCTGTGACATGTTGAGCACACATTATCTCATCCTTTCCTCGAGTCCAGGCCAGTTCAATCTCCCTCAGAGAAGTTCAAGCAATTCTTGCTCTCGACAAAGCTGCAAATTAAGACCTCTCTGGAAATGCCATGCTTGGTAGCCTACAGGCGCTTCTTTCTTGTTTTCAAAGGCTGCAATAGATGGGTTTCTTCTGTGAGGAAGGACAACACCGCTAAATTCCTAGAAAAAGAGAGATCTGTGAATACATGAATGCCTGAAAAGGTCAGGGTAGGACTCTGTTACAATCAAAACAACTCAGTTTACTGAAAGCCTAAATCAATTGTGCACAATGACCTAATTTGAGGCATCACACCTCAGATTTTAAAATATAATCTTAACAATTGATATCTGCATGACATCACTGACTCAGAATGCTAAATTTAGCATTTAACTGTCACAACCTTACAAGTTAGTACCCGTCCCACTTTACCTAGTAAAACATCTGAGTTTCACATTGGTTGGGTATTTTTGTCTCAGGGTAACAAAGTGGAGCCAGAATTCCAACAAAAATCTAATATCAGAGTTTGTGCTTCTCGTTATCTTCCTCTAAGCCAGTCAGTCTTAACTCTGGCATTCATACACCTAAGCTATGTACTATTTTTGCATGATTGTATTTGCAAGTTATGCAAATACACAGGGACAGAATCCAAAACTGTTACCAGGTTCCCAAAGGCATCGTAGTAAGTTATCGGTCTCACGACAACAATAATCTGCACAATACAAACGAGTATGATATCTACAGTTTTAGCCCAAATCAAGAACTCAAACCTCTCTTGTTCATTAGCTGAGCTTACCATCCTTCAGTGTCATATCGTCCTGCTTAACAGAAACAGCAAAACTCTAGTATGGGATGAATAACCATCCCATTTTCAGAAAGGGAAAACTCAAAAGGGTCAGAAACATGAAGGTCATTCAGCAAATGAGAAAGAAAAAAGAAACTTCCTGCCTGACCGTCTTTATTCCATGGAGGCCAGGATAGAATTTTGCTCCAAAAGCCAGACACCCTGGAATCTGCCCTCGCCCACAGGGACTTCTGGGTTTGAGAGGTCCGCGTCACCAGACGGGGAATGGTCCTGTCTTGTACTGCCACTCACCCAGCCTGCCTGCCCAGCCCGCCGCCACCGCCCCTCTCCCAGCCTCCGCTAGGTGGGACCGGCCCGACGTGAAGGATGCCGGAACCCACCTGCACCGAGCTCCTAGAGGTGCACGACTGAGAAGGGCAGCCGCCCAGCGATTTCTACATCCGGGGCGCGGGGTTGGAGGGTACGTCTGTGGAGGAGCACTTCCGGGTGGACACGGCTCCACCGCCCAAGCGTCCGGCACGGAGACGCTGCTGCCATCTACTGGCTGCTCCTCTTCCGGTGATCTGCTCAAAGTGGAGTTCTAGGAAGCGCCTTGGGAGCTCCAAGGGAGGAGAAGGCAGGGATAGATTCTGGACTGTGGAAGAGGGATAACAAGTGCAGTTGTTGAACTTGCAGTTGTTGACAATAGTCAGGCCTCAGATAAGGGACTTTCCATGCATTCAAACCTTCCTACAGGTACAGGTGCCAACCCAGGCTCCTGGAGCTATGGTAGGTACTTCAGTAACTACACAAAGAAAATATATCTCAGATCTCATGGAGCTTTCTGGGCATTGATCTTCACAGAGTCGATGTGATCATAAGTTTATATTTGTCCAAAGTCAAGCAGCTAGATATTGATTGCAACTAGATCAAATACCCAAATGTGGAGGATTCCAAAGCTCAACTCTTTACTAGACTTTGCCACCTAAAAAAGGTGAGGGTGGAGTGCCTTGGATCTGAAAACATGGCTAGAAGATCAGGACAAGAGAGTGCTGATTTTCAGCTGATCTCATGGAACTATTACAGAATTTATGAATAGGTGTAAGTACAAAGAGCTGAAAATATATAGAATGCAGGATACAGTGGACACAAAAGTCAGGAATCATGAACCCATTACTTACTGTGTCGCTTTGAGGAAGTAGCACTATTTTCACTTTGAACTCTTCGCTTGTAAACCAAAGAAAGCACGTATTTGTTCTTGGCCACTTACGGGGTGGTGCAAAGACTCGGGTGTAGAAATGCCTTGTAGAGTGCTGATTGCTATGTAGTTGCTATCAGCTCACTTTGGTTATCATCGTGCCAGCAGTAGTCAAGTGTTAAAGCAGTTTTAATATTTTATTTTTAATCTTATCTACCCATGCGTCTGTGCGTAGGTATGTGCTCCTGAAAGCAGGTGCCTGTGGAGGCCATAGAAAGGTTCTAGATCCCCTGCAGCTATGTGTGAGTTATGAACTGAACTTGGGTTGTCTCAAAGAGGAGAGAGTGCTTCTAACCACGGAGCCATCTCTCCAGCCCTGTGACCTCTTGTAAGATTTAACTTTATTTTTCATAAGTGTGATAACCTCTGCAAAATTGTCTCTTCCCCTTTCTCTTTAGGCCTTTGTTCCAAAATTTGACAAGGTTCCTTGGCTTAGTGAGGCCAGCCTGGTAAACAAGCCTCTGGTACTCAGCATCCCTGGAAGGTAATGCCCAGCTTCAGAGGACAAAATATGTGAGAGAGACCTCAGTGGGTGTCTTCTCAAGGGGGAAAGGTGCATATGATCACTGGAGAAACCAGGTCAAGTCGTGGAAATCAGAAATGCCCCTAGAGTTCTCAGATAAAGCTTATGCTATGTAAAGGCCTTGTTAGAGGAAACGAGACCCACATAACCTTCCTTCCTGCCCCCACTATTCAAACCTAGACACTATCTCTCAAAATACTTCCACATTTTCCTCCCCTGGTTTAGTTTCCAGTCTTCAAACTGTAACTATCAAAAGTCTAGAGCTATAACATCCTGTCTTTAAAGAGGAGTAGCTGCTGGTTTTCACTTGGGGCCTTCTCCAGTTTCATGAGCCTCCCACCCCACCCCACCACACGCCCGAAACCAATAGAGAGAATATTTCTGTTTCTGAAAACTGAGGATTTGAATGTAGGGGGCATTTCAGCTTCCATTTAAAATAACTAGGTTCTTCATTAATCCCTGCCCCTTTTAGTAATTAGAGTGTCCCTAGGTGTGATGGTAAATGGCTGCGCTGGGGGAAGAAAGGTAGGTTGAGATATGATGGAGGGAGGGGAGTAAGGAATCGGGGGATAAACAAGGAAGACACAGAGGCCGATTCATAGGCTTGTCGTAGCTAGGAAATGCATACTTGTGAGAGCTTCCTTTCCTGTTGATAATTGTCATGCATTCTTAAGTCTGTAAACACATGACTGCACTAGAGACATCCCTTTGTCTGCATGTTAGAATAGTGCTCAACAAGCTGATAGACAGGTTTGTGTGTCTTCAAAGCAAACGTGTGAGTGCCTATTGTTCAGGTGTGTGTGTGTGTGTGTGTGTGTGTGTGTGTGTGTGTGTGTTTGTGTCTGTGTGTATGTTTATCTGGCATGAGCAATCAGAGGTTCAATAAAGGCAAAGGTTTGCTTTGGAAGTAACAAAGTAACATACGTATTAAGGACTGACAGTACCTCCATAATCATCATGAGTAATGACAACTCATCTTTTTAAATTGTGCTTATGTCATTAGTTCTCATGCTGATGACAGTCACACTGAGAAGGCTGGCTGGTCAGGTAGAGGTGGCAATGAATGGGAAAACTGACCAAAGGTGACATCCTGTCCTCTACCTGAGTCAGTGTTGCCTCTGATGTGTGAGTCTGGGGCCCAGATATGCTGGGTTTCCTAAAATCTGGAAATGTTCCATTGCTAGTGCTTGACACCTAATAAGCTAACCCTCACCACCTCCTCTGCTGGCCACATGTAGGCTAGTGATGAGATGCTCCCTATGGCAGTAAGTGAAATTCTTCTCAGTTATGCTCTAAGACGATGGCAGCAATCTCAATCTCTGCTTGGAGAAATGAGTCTACTTACCTCACCAAACTAGGACTGGACAGGACCTGTGAAGTGCCCTCAGCTCTCGGAGGACAGGGCAGGAACATAGCTTATTGGGAACAGAAAGAGGATAATTGATGTTTAGCTGTTTATAAGAACGGAAACTCTTCATTTGTCTGGAGTTTCAGGTCCCAGAATGTTTGTTTGGCAGTAACTTCCCTAAACCCTTGGGGGGATAGTTCAAAGCACTCAAAATATTATGTTCCCTTGGACAAGCAGATCCAATAGAATGGTTTAGAAAAAGTAAAGGAATGTTTAGTGAAATACGTCTCAGAACATTCCAGCTTCAAACAAACTCTGGAAACACAGCTATGAGGATGGAGGTGAGACCTGTAAGACCCCCAGGAAGTGATGGGGAAGGGCCTGTACAAAGCCACTTCCTCCCAGGAACACTCTCCCAGCTTGGCTGGACTGTGCTGAAACCACACTCACTGTCCACAGCTGCTCAGGACACAGAGGTCCTGTTAATGAGAGATTATTGTGTGCGGAAGCAGGACCGACCTGGCCTTCTTGTCTTTCCTGGTCACTTTTGGGATGATAAATCCGAGGCAGCCCATTCCCATAACAGAGAAGCCTGTGGCAGAACTCACATCAACTCACCCCCCCCCCCCCCGCCCAGGACCAGGGAGGTGGCAGGAAAATGAAACAATGACTACTTGATGAGCGCCACACTCCTTTCACATGAACAATGAACAATGAAATCCCTTCTCACTGAAGAAGAGAGGTGTTCTTGGCAGGGGATCAGCACTCCGTTTCCATCCCTTGGATGGCCAGGGCATGCCCAGTGTTTCACCACCCCCACACCAAGGCCTCAGCCCCTAACAGTGGGAGGGTAGGGAATCCTGTGGAGACAACTGGTGTGACCCTGTTATATCTCCATGTCACCTGACAGCTGGGAGGAATGTGCCAGTGAAAGATAGCCTGTCGGGGAAAGAGGGAAATTGTTTGCGTGTGCAGGGGCATGAAAGGATTCATTCTTGGTCTTTGTTAAAGATTTCACAGCCATGCAGACACTTTGAAGAAGAAACCTAAGGTGCATTTCATTCTGTGCACTTTTGCTTTCAGGGGCAATCTTTGCCTGATTTACTTGTATCCCATCTAGGACTGTAGTTTGAGAGAGAGAGAGAGAGAGAGAGAGAGAGAGAGAGAGAGAGAGAGAGAGAGAGAGAGAGAGAAGCCAAAGTGCCTAAGAGGATCAAATGTATGTGGGAGTTCTCCATGGCCTGAGCCCCCATGACCAGAGCCTGCATGGCCTGAGTCTTGATGGTCTGAGCTATGCAGAACTACAGAACTGGAGCAGGAAGCAATGCAAGTCCCCATGCCTTGTCTCTGAAACAGCTGGGGCCTGCGTCTCCAAGCCATGGACTCTGATTCTAACTTCCTTTTGCTTTCATCACTCAGATATCATTCCTCTGCCACTGTTCTGACTTTATCCAAGAAGGATATGGATTTGCCAAATTTGCTTCAGGTTCCAGATGTCATATTGAAGGTACTCAGAATGTTTTAATTGAATCCCACTGTTGTCTTGCCTCGAGCGTAGAATGTATATCTTTTCCTTGATCCCTAATATAGACTGTGAATGTATTTACTGTCTCCTTAACATGAGTCTGTGCCTAGCACATCATCAGTGTTCAATGAATATTTATCTGTTTAATTACATGAATTTGTATCACCACAAATAAAACCAGGTTTTATTTGTTCTTACCCTGACTCAAGTATTTTAGTACTCCATTATAATTAAAAATAAATAATGTTAGAAATGCCAAAAAGGGAAAGCAGAAATTATGGAAGAGTCTGCCAGAAGCTCTTCAGAGACAGCATCTCAGCATCTAATTAGATCGTTTCTGGTTTCTAGAGACACTAACCCAGCCTCTTCCCATCCCCCAGAAATTATGTATGTCTTCCCCAAACTAATCCCTACACCTGTGGGGCTTTCTGTTCAAAACTCCCACACTCCCCTTCTCTCACAGAAATCCCATACAACTGATTGCTGGTGGCCCCTAGAGTCACTGTGTGGCACAGAGGCATCTAAGCTGAGGTGCTTGAGCCGTCAGCACTTGTAGAGGGAGGGAAGGACACACCTGGCGACATTAGGAATTCTTTCACTTGTAAGACTGTAGGCATTCTCAGGGCTCTCACAAGGTCGTGCCTGAAGGAGAGGTCCCATAGCACTTGACCCAGTGCCCAGCACATAGTAAGCACTCAGTTACTATAAGCAACAATTATTAGGAGCCCTCATGTCAGTCCCTGAATGCTAACTGAACCCTTTTTATTTATTCTAACATGATACAGAAAAGAGTAGCTCACTTGCAGCCCACAGAAATAGAGCAGGGGAAGGCTAGATGAGATGAGACTGGTGATACAGAACTATCCGAGAGTGGGGCAAAGTGCTTGAGAAGGTAGTAGGGATGGCCACTCCAGGTTGGGAGTGAGTCAGAGCTCCATGGAAGGGGAACAAGCCTGCTGTGCCCAGCCAGAGCACAGCCAACCCATAAAGCCACAAACTGTGAGCAGACATACCAGTAGTCCCCCTCACACCCTGAACTAGCCAGGCTGCTATGACATGCACTGGGTGATGGGGGGAGAGAAGGGAGCAGAGGCTGACCACAGACAGGAAGCTTTCAATATCCCAAATCTAAACTATTTAGACAAGCTCTCATCTGCTGTCAGCTGCCTGTTCCACTCTGCAGAGGTTTGCTCAGCGTCTCAGTGCACTGTGGCAGCCTAGACACTAAGACACCAATGCACCGCGGTGGCTTTCCTAAAGACTGCTAGAAGCCTTCCCCTTGCCGTGCCTAGCATTTGTGTATGCAATACTGGTGGCTGGCCACTAGAGAGCAGTTAGGAGCAACAACCTTCAGCAGCCTGACCAACAATAGTTCTGAAAGACCAGTCTCTGGGCAGACCTAAGAGGAATCCCAAAAGCCCTGATTCCAGCAAGAATGAGAAATCCATGGGTTTTACCCTCATTTTCGTCTTTCTAGGGTCTTCTCCTTCACTGCTGTGTGAGAGAGAAAGGTTGGAAGGGTCTCTGAGGAGTCTAGGATCCTTGTTCTGTTAGGCACCACACGGTGCCTGAAGTCAGACCTCCAGAGTATGCTATAAGCTACCAATCCTTGCCACATGTATGCAGGCTCAGCAGCTGCTCCTTCCCAGACAGAAGCTATGTGGTGCCTCAAGGGAGTGGAATGTTTTGTGGACACTGGATCTTCTTCTTTATCCCTAAGCCAGGGACCTGCCAAGAAACTGCTAACCGTTGTGACGCCAACCAGAGGCCCTGGACACTACATAGGTGCAAAGGTTCCCACACTGGGCTCCCTTCCTCTTCACATCGATAGCCAGGGGCGCAATTTGAGCTCTCACATTCCACAGGGGCACTCCGCACTTGCCTTGCAGGGGCCACGCAGCAGCTGCAGGTACAAATGTGCCTGAAGCAGACAGAGAGCAAAGACAGGCAGGACAGGTCTGGGGGTGGGAGTGGGAAGCAGACAGCAAGAGTAGGATGTCTGGAGAGAGAGGGGTCTAAAACAATACCCATGGGGGTGGATAATGGGGAAAGCTTTCAAATGAAGGCAATAAATGAAACCTAAATATTCCCCCAAATGTTTACTAAGCAGAATTTTCACTAGCCACATTCTCTCCTAGCATTTCACCTTGTGAAGGAGCCAGAAGCTCACTTACTCTATGTTGAGGGAAAAGAAGTGCATGGGTGAACTGGGGTATGGCACCTGGAGGCTCTCAACCTCCTCTGCCAACCTGTGGGGCCGAGTATGAGCTAGCCAGGACCTGCAGGCTACACACTGGTTCCTGCTCTCTCAGTACCTTCCCCCACTGGCTCTCCACTCTCTTTGATCCAACTTTGCTTTTCTGACCTAATGAAGTCAGATTAAACATGACAGTATTATTTATTTTGCTTTTAGCAGGCCTGTGACAAAAAGCTTTGGCCGAAGACATTGCTCAATATCAGAGGGTGAGCTGGGAAACAATAAAAGATGAATCTCATTTTCTCACCACTAAGAACTCTTTAGCAGTTATTTCTCCTTGATTCTAAATTTTGAAAGTCATGGCCACCAAGAAAACTACCTCATATGGTCCTAAGTTCTTTTCCTGTTTATATTTATCAAACATGCAACTATAAAAACAATTTTAGAATAATGAATCTGATTGCTATAAAATGATGGTGGTCACAGAACTTAAATTTAGTAAATCTGGATAATAGATACCTGGTTCTTTACTATATGTTTAATATCTTTTTCTAGTGAATAGTAGGGGGAACTTTTGTACTTACTCTTTGATGGCAATCATGGATATTTTCAGATAGAGGGGAAAGGTGTAATTATTTTATGGGTTTTCTGGAACAGTGAACTGAGGACCCTTCCCGTCTTTAAAGGGTATTCGGACAAGTATGCCCTCAAGTAGACTCTAAGGATCCACTGTTACCCTGAGGGGAAAAGATAATCTGTCTTTAACCCTTTTATAAAACGAAAAGACAAAAATTTCTACCACTGCACCTAAGTGAATGAGTTACCAGATAAGCCTCTTAGACTTTGTGGGCTCCTGTTTTCTCAGTGGCTTACTTGAGAAAGGAAACCAGAAAGGTACCTGTCAGCTAAGTCAGGAGTAAACAAGGGAAAGCAGTAGATGTGGTGAAGGACAAAAATGACGTAGGCAAATTATCGTTATCTTGAAATCCATCTATTTTTAAAACCACCATCTGGCACTTACGTTTTCAGTTTTTGTTATGTAAACAGGTGTGTGTGTGTGTGTGTGTGTGTGTGTGTGTGTGTGTGTGTGTGTAAGGATGGGAAGAATGAAATAAACTTCAAGTTCTTTATCAAGCATTTTAGAAAACCAAAATCTTGGGCCTTGAGCAACATTTTAGGAACCTCAGAAAACACTGTCCTAAAATAAGATCTTAAAGTTGTGAAATATGAAGAGGAGTCTTCAACATCTGGGGGCTGGTTGACATCTGGTTACACCTCTTTGGGCTTTCTACAGGTTGCTGTCATCTTCCTGTTACTACTTCTGTCTGCTGTCTTGAGGGTAGCTGCTCAGGAAACGAAACACTTTAACATTTCAGTGTTTCTCACTGGGGGAATGTTATCACTAGGAGCTTGGCGGTGAGCTTGGCCAGTTTTCTCTCCTTTGCTCTTGCTGCTGCTATGCCAGCTTTAGGAAGAAGAGTAAGGTGGGGAATGGTGCAGGTGGAAAAGACCTTGGCTCCATGGCTGGGAAAGAAAGCATGACCAAAGGAAAGGAGCCCTCTCGCACATGGAATCCAAAATTGTTTATGTCAGCTTTATATTTGCCTAGTGCTCCTGCCTCCTGGAACTCTGAGCCTACTTACCCTCCAAATAAAGAGGAACGGAGCAACTCTTCTTGGAAGCAAGACTGGCTGGTTGTGGGTCCGAGTTGAGGCATGGCCAAGATTAGCTTTGCTCTTCAGGCACTGAGGTGGCAGGTTAGCACATCTGCTTCTGTCCTTTTGGTCACAGGGACCATCAGGAGGGACTGTGGGGCCCAGAGAACTTTCAGTATTGGCTGACATCACCCAAGTAGCAGAGCTTGGTCTAGAACAGAGCCCTTCAGGCTCCTGGCCTGTGCTTCTCTTCATCACCTTACACAAAGTATAACACTAATGTCCTGTAAGGTCTCTATAATACAATGTCATAACAGCAATCTTTATGTATATGTCTATATTTGCATCTGTTAATTCAAATAACTCATCATGACTCATTCATTCAATATTTAAGTTGTACACCTGTGTCCATTACAGTCTTTAGGAACAGTGTGCAAGGCATAGTTCTTGCAGTTAATTAACTCTTAGCTGGTGGTGGGAACAAAAAGATTGTTTTGAATGAATCAAACTGCAAAGAAAGTTTCACCAAGTCTATGCTGGAATAGAGAGGTAGGCATCCAACTCAATCTAAGAGGGTGATAAAAGACAGAGAAGGATCCGGGCTTTCTGAGAAAGTGTGAGAGCTAATGTTGTCAACTGGTCAGAATCTAAAATCATCTGAAGACCATGTTTGCCCATTGTGTTAATAAAGATGGGGAGACCTGCTGATTGTGGGTGACACTCTTCCCTGAGGAGGGGATCCCAAACGGAGCACTAGCATGCAAGCATGCACTGAACTCTGCTTCCTGACTCTCAATGCAGTATCCCCAACTGCTTCAGCTCCCTGTCATCTTGACTCTCTGTCATGGCTGACTGTACCTTGGAACTGTGGGCCAGAGGAAACCCTTACATTGCTTTCGTCAGTGTATTTTATCACAGCAGTGGGGGGAAAAGCTGTGCCTTAAAGGGTAATGAATTAACAAAGACAGATCAAGAATCTAGAGAATAGTTTAATCCTTTTGATGTCAAAGGATCGTAGCTACCATTGTTCTGGAACTATATAAGCATTGCCAGAGTGGGTAGTAACTGCTCCTTGGGGACTTCACTAATATATTTGCCCCATTGCTTGTCACCAACTCTGATCCCAACCCATGAAGGGCCTAGTAGTATTCTATGAGGTGGTGAGAAGTCTTCAAATGTGGGAGCAACTGATAACAGAGAAGATAATCTACCTATGCTTCTACTCCAAATGAGCCAGCTCAAAGATTTCCTCATAGCTGCTACCCTTCATCCAAGTCTTCTTAAACTTCAACCTACCACCAATGTCCCTTCTCTTTGTTCCCTGTTTTCTTTCTAAGGTCACAGAGATATCACTGATGCTTTGGGTGGCAGTTTTTGAGAGGTCTAAAGACGTCAGAAATCTGGGAAATGGATTAGCTACAAGGTAGAGCACCCCTGAGTCCCTGGGAAGTCATGGCAGAGAGTGGATTCAGTTCAAAGCCAAGGGCACACACAGAGAGCTTACTCTCCAGTTCCTCTTCTCGCCCAAGCCTTTCTCCCACCAGGCAAATAGAATTTTCCAACCCCAAGGATGATTTGCTTGGTTACTCTCCCAGGTTTTGCACACTGTTTTCTGGGCCCGCGGTGCCTTCCACTTTTCTCATGCACCGGAAAAGTGCCTAACTGTTGACCTGTTCCTCTTCTCAGACCCTTCCCTCTGCTTATTACTCCCAGGGAACTCAGCAGTGACCCCCCAGCTCCACTGGGGCCTCCTGAAGTTGTTTGTGTCCTAGAACCATCAACACTGTTAGAGTCTGAATCTGAAGTGACCCCCACCCCAGAAGTTTGGGGTCCAGTACTTCATCTGCAGCTTATGTTGCCACAGGGAAAGCTGTGGAGCCTTTAGAAAGTCAGTCCCAGCTGGAAGTCAGAGCACTTGGGACTGAACTTTGAGAGTTATACCTACCCCTGGTTCTGCATGAGCTGTCTGCTTCCTGATCCTCTGTCATGAGAACTTGTTGCTACCAACATCTCTTGCTGTCGTGGATCAAATGGCTCTGTTTTGTCTCCCCTACCGTGATGAACTGAAATCCCCAAATTTGTAAACAGAATAAACCTTTTCCTTACCCATTTCTGTCGGGTGTTTTGTCATAGTGCAGAGCAAGGTAACTAATACAGCAGTAGTGCTTGGGCATGCTGATTGCTGGACGATGAGCAGCTAAAGGTGAGAAGCTGTGTCTTACTTACCTAGGGGACCTAATGAATAGTGAACTTGTATTATCTTCACATCTTCCTGAGAACTTTGTACTATTTATGTATTATATATGGCGCCACCCCAAATAGAGTGACCTCACAAGAAGTATTGGCTCTTATCTCATTGAATCTATTCATTTGCACTCATGCTCTCATCTGCCAGCCCACAATGGAAATACTGAGGTGATTCTTTCTCATGTCCTATAAAGACAAAGGGTATTTTAAATATTTGTCCAAAGAATCCAGCTTTCGTCAGTAGTATCCAGTCTTCAAACTCCAAACGCCATGTACCTCTCAAGATGAATGTATTTGCGATCAATGTGGCAAAGGTCACCTTCAGCGCACACTAACCATGCTGGGGAGATGTGTTCATCTTTTCCTGTCTCCCACACCTCCCAGGGCAACAGGAATGAGTCAGGGTATACACGGGTCGACCAGAAGGGGAAAGCTGAAGTTGACAGTCATTGTTTGCTTGTCATTGTGGCACTCTTCCCACCTATGCTCTATACTTCCTGTGGGTGAATCGCATTACTCTGATGCCAGTGTACATCAAAAGGTGCAAGATCAAATCTCCAGTGTAATTTTAGATCCAAACTCTCATCTGCCTCCTAAGGAAACCTCTCCAGACATGCACATTAGAGCCCTCTGTTCAGGTATAAATGCTCTGAGGCTCTCTCCCATTCTGAAGGAAGTCAGAAAGAAAGCAGTCTGTACAGGGAACAGAAGGGTGTCTCATCCTCCTTCCACTAGCTGTCCCTTTGCCTTGGTTGGCACAGCCTTGCTTTCCCAAACAAGGGGCTCACAACACATATATAGCTCTAGTTCCGCTATGGCTTAATGCACGCTGCACAGAAGGGACTGAGGAAAGACTTATGGGAAATCTTCATAGAGTCAAAAGGTCCCGGGTCACTTGGTGAAACTTGTTTCAAAAATGGAGGAATGTGCTGCCTGTAGGGAAATACAGCCCTTCTTTAATATATGCATGGGCTAAAAGGCAGAGATCCTACTGTATTTTATTTCCTAATCCCCAGTGCTAGCTTTCCTTGCATTTCTGTCACTGTATACAGCAGCCCCAAGGCCACCACCTTGTCTGTGGTCACTCTCTCCTGCATAAGCCCTTTCTGAAGCTGTAAGGTACAGCAAATCCCAGATTGAGCAGCCACTCTAGAGCGGCTAAAATAAGAATACCCATTTCATTTTCATGAAAGGAAGTTTCCCTCTCTCCCTGTTTTTAACTCTTTCCTGCCCTGAGTATCTATCTTATCCTCCCCTCACTCATATCTGTCCCCTTTCCCCATAGGCCAGAAAATACGAGCATGAAAATCTGTCGCCCAGGAACAAGCAACTGTACTCCACATGTCGAGAAATGAAAATGGTAGGCAAACAGAGAGGAAGTTCCCAGGTACAGAAGTCCCCCTCCCTCCACTGGAGCTCTGTACAAAGAAATAGTGATGGGGCCCTTTACAGAGAAGCCTCTGACAGAGACAACAAAGGAGGCTGTGGGTCCTGAGAGCAGCATCTGTTGATACAATATAAGCCACTCTCTCCATTTCAAGGAGCCAAAAGTGGACCAGGATAGGTGGGCCAGAGATGGAGATGAGATGAGCCACTCTGGGGTTTGTCATTAGCTACACAAACACAGAGAGATTCTGGGAGATATGGAGCTGTTCCTCACCATGACATCACTACATTACACACACATACATGTACACACAATGGGCACACATAAGTACATGCACACACATGAGCACACACACATACAGAAAGTCTTCTCCACCATTATAATTATGAAATAAGCTGCTTGCTTTGGAGTTAATCATTAATTCAGTCTGAGCCTCAGAAGAGAGCTGGAGAGAGGTTCTGTAGTAGCTTTGGCCAGCCAGAGCTGTCCCTTGACCTGAATAACTATAATCTGTAATGGAAAATAGTGGGAAGGAGGGATGCTATGGGAAAGGAAGGCTCTCGGGAGATCTGGGAGGAAAAAGGGCAGTGCTGCCACATGTCAGAGTTGCTACAGGAAAGAAGCCTGTTTTAGAGGAGATCCCAGGTCAGAATTAGGACATGGGTTAATTTAAGGATTAGGATTAGGGTAGCATGGTTATTAGGATTAGAATAGGGATATGACTTGATTTAAGGGTGATTTAGTTAACTGTTAAGTGCAGGTGATAAAGGACCACTTTAAGTCTAATATCCACTAATGCTCCTTTGACTTGAGAAAGCCAGGGCTAAGGTTATAATAAGATGAAAGGTTAAAGGATGAGGGGGCCCAGGGAGCAAACGGATAAGGAAGGACTCTGAGCTGAGTGACAAGCGAAGGTGAGTTGAGTGAACCTCTGTGTGGCCGAAGCTTGTGGCAAACACTGCCCTCGGGGTGGCCATCTGTTGGTTTTCCACACACCAGGGACCAGTGTTCAACGTGAGCATTGCCTGTGGTCTGGGCTGGGATTTCTCCTGCTTTCTATAATTTCCTGAAATCACATTTAGAGTAGCCTGACCTTGGGCTAAACTGGCCAAGGCCAACTGAAACACTTGGGACTTCAAAAACGCCTGTTCTCAAGACCTCTTCCCTGACCTTTGCCCCAGCTCAGGCCTGAAAGGAATAGACCCGTGCGCCCATGGCTTTCCCGGCTGGCTACAGCTGCCTCAGCCATAGTCTTCCAGCAGAATGGTGCCTAGGACCAACTGCTGTCAGACCTGGCTGAGCAAGCAAGCCTGACGTGCTAGCCTCGCACTGCGCAGTATGCTCGATGGAAAGGGACTGTTGAGCTGCTGTAGTTTCTCTGTCACCCATACTTCCTTAACAGCTCCTTCAAGGAAGACAGCAGGGGAGGATTTAACGACCCCTAGGAGAACTTTATCAGCATAGTAAAAGGTATCCACCACAAAACACACACATAACATCATGCTTAAGGACCAAACACTAGATAATTTCCTAAGACCAGACATGACAGGATGTCTATCTACACTAATTCTTCCTTGTCAAGACTATGCTGCACATTCTAGCTGGGGCAACAAGAAAAGCCACAATGGTCTGTCACCGTTGCTAAATAAGAGCCATCCATTAGAAATGAAGTAGCAAAACTATTTCTATTTATAGATGATATGATCTTATATAGAAAACACCCCAAGACACACACACAGACACACACACACCTATAACAACTAATAAATTAGTATAATATGGTCTATGAACATGAAGTCTGCATGCAAATATCAAATTATTTCTATACATTAATAACAATTCCAAAATGATAAAGATTCTCATTTACAAGCGTATCAAAATGAGAGCAAAATACACTAAAGAAAGAAGGATGAGATTAGCACATTAAAATTTTTTAAAGCATGTAAAGTAATTAAGGAAGACCTACCAAATAAAAGAAATACCATCTTCATGGATGGGAGCATTTACTATTAAAAAGATGGCAATTCTCCTCAAATTTATCTATAGCTGTGGCCTCTTAAAACCCAAATGGCCTCTTTGTAGAAACTGACAAGCAGATATAAAAGTTAATGTAAAAATGAAAGAGATGCAAAATAGTCCAAACAGTCTTGAAATAGAAGATCAAAGTTTGTAGGTTCACAGCCTAATTTTAAAACCCACTACAAGGCTACAGTTAGGACAATGTGGTATTGATACAAGAATAAACATGTTGAGCACTGGAATAAAATTGAGATTTCATAATTAAGTCCTTGCATTTCAGAAAATTGACCTGTTAAAACAAGGATGCTATCATAATCAGGAAAATTCATCTCAATAAAAAGCATTGGAGCAGTTGTATATAAATATGCAAAATAATGAGAGGGTACCTTTCCCTTATGACATATTGGAAACAAATTCTCACAACATCAGAGTCTCAAATATAAGTGAAACCATAAAATTCTTACAAAAAAACATAAGTGAAAACCTGTGTAGCTGTTGGTAAGTCCATTGTTTCATATATATATATATATATATATATATATATATATATATATATATATATATAATGCAACACAAGCCACAAGAAAAATATAAATAAATTGACATATCAGTACAAACCCTGACAGTCCTGGTCACCAGTAAGTTTCATAGCCATCCAACATCCAAGCTTGGAGACCAATTAGGGGAACAATCCCAAATCTGTATATTCACTTTGTTTTTGAGAAGAAAACTTCTCCCCATCAAGCCCAACTTACAAAGTTGCTATAACTATGTCCCAGCCTAAAAAAGGAGCTAGTGTTCAAACTTCATCATACTCAAGGGATTAAAAATCTCTGATTATCCCAATTCTGATGACTTACCAGTCATTCTGCCATACCAGCACAAGGACCTGAAAACTCACAAACCGACTTGATTCCGATGGGACCACAGTACCAAGCCCATATAAGACTGTACACTAAAGAAGACAGGTGTTTTACCATGGAGGGGACAAGGGAGCCACTCTCAAAAACTGAGACAACAAAAGTCCTAGCCCCTGAGACCTAAGGCATTGGCAGCTCCTGGGGGCAAGCAGTATGCTGTAGTCCTTTGTTTCTGCTGAACCCCGACAAGTGGCTGGCTATAGGCCCACCCCTCCATTCAGTCTGAGAGAAGAATAGGCTTAGTGCTGAGGTCCCTTGTCACTGTATCTCTGTGTATATAACTGGGTATGGGCTCCAGTTGCCGCTGGGAAAAGCAACTGCTTGTGGGCCTCTACTGCTCTGGAGCCAAGAAAGACAAAGTAGTTACCTATCACCTTCTCCCATGCCCAGTTGTTTATGAGCCCATCCCACCACCAAGACTGGAGGCACATGCTGCATGATCCCCATTGCCAATGAAAGCCAGAGGTCCTTGAAGGCAGCAGAGCTCGCTCCAGCAGTGCCTCACAAAGCTACCATTGTTGCTACCACTACTATAGTTTCTATGACCACATAGAAGGACATGCCACCGTAACTGTTGTGTATACTACACCTACTCTGTGTCCCCAGCCCAAGCTCTTTTGAACCCCAATCCAGCACACATTGCACTTAAAAACTTCTGATTATAGTCAAAGAATTTACAGGGAGATTACACAATAGCTCCCATCAGACCCAAAGCCAACCTGGCATTCCTTGACACATCTTCTAGAGCAGCAGTTCTCAACCTGTGGGTCATGACCCCTCTGGGGGTTACATATCAGATATTTACATTGAGATTCATAACAGTAGCAAAATTATAGTTAGTTATTAAGTAGTAATGGAATAATTTTATAATTGAGTGTCGTCACCACATCACGAGAACTGTATTAAAGGATCACAGAATTATGAAGGTTGAGAGCCACTGTTCTAGAGAAAGCCCCTTAGTAAGAAAATTGCCTTATAAAAGTAGTAGAGATAACAGAATCACCAGATACTCAAATTTTAACAGAATCAGAATGAATATTAATAAAGCAAGGTAAGTGGATGCTTCCAAAAGAGCATAGCAATATTCTAGCCATACATAAAGAACTAGGGCGATAAAATGCCTGCTGAAGAACCTAAAAGAATGGCTATAAAAAAAGCTCAATCATATCAAGAAGATATAGAGAAGTGAATGAAATTGGGGAAACAATGAATGATGTGAATATAAATTTCAGCAGAGATATTTTTAAAAACTAATAGGATTTGTGGAAAAGAGGAACTCAGTAAGATGGATTTTTAAATAGTCCAAACCTTAACACTGAACTAAAATTATTCTACTATTCAAGTAGAATAATTTGTGAACTTAAAAATAGGTCTTTAAAAATATCCCAGCCATGGAGAGACGGCTCACTGGTTAAGAGCACTGGCTACTCTTGCAGAGGACCTGGGTTCAATTTCCAGCACTTACATGGCAGCTCACAACTGTCTATAACTCCAGTCTCAGGAGATCGAATGCCCTTTTCTTGCCTCCTCAGGTATCAAGACACACATGAAGGCAAACTACACATACACATAAAATGAATGTTTTTAATAAAATAACATAAAATATCCAAACCAATAAAGATAAAAAAGATGGGAAGGAAGGGGAAGGAAATAAGACAGTAAAAGGAGAGGAAGGAGGGGATAAAGAAATACGAAAACTGAAACCTTTGAAAAATTATTAAATAAATAAATATCCACACTTTTGAGTATCTGGAAGATAAGAAAAGGGAAAGAGACATAGAAAACCTGTTCAGTAAAATAATTACTGAAAATTTCCTATCTTGGTGAATGTGGCCATCTTATTACAGGAGAAGGGCCACAGGTCTCCACACACACATTGCTAGAAAAGATCTTCACCATGGTATGCTATATGCCAACAATATTGAACAAAAACTTCAAGAAAGGCACTCAGTAATATTTAAGGGAAAGTCCACTAGACTGATATCAAATTTCTTAGCAGTAACATTGTAGATCAGGAGGAAATGGAATGACATATACTAAGTTCTGAAGAATAGTCAACCAAAATATATTATACTCAGCAAAGCTTTCCTTTAAGAATAAAGACTTCAAGAACAGCAAGAAGTAAGGAATTCATCACCATCAGGCTGGAATTATAAACAATGCTTAAGGGCATCCTATGCCAAGAGGAAGAGAAAAACAACCACAGTCATAAAGACATAAAAACCAATTGGAAAATCAAATATCCAAAAGAGAAATAAAGAATGATCAAGCTTGCTACTCTGCACAGTAAGGGAAGCAGACTAGAACAGAGGATGTCACAGCACAGTGAGATGTCTCCATGGTAAAGCACAAGTCTGGCACCTTGAGTTCAGTTCCCAGAACCCACACAAAGGGGAAGGGGTGAACTGACTTCACAGAGTTGTCCCCACCAGCCACATGCATCCTGTGACACGTGTGCATACCCATACACAGTAATGATACACTTCTGAAAGTTTTAAAAAGGCAGTCAAAATAATCAGAAGAATTTTATAAAATAACATGAATAAATCTTTTCAATCATAATTCTGACTGTAAAAGTATGGCACTTCTTTCTACAAAAATGTTATTCTTCACTCATATAATGCATTTGGGCCATGATATTCCCTCCCTCTTCTACTGGCAGTCTCTCCCTGCCTCCCAGGTTCATACCTCCTCCTTTCCCTTCAGAAAATGGCAGGCCTCCCAGGGATATCAACCAACCATGGCATGCCAAGTTACAACAAAACTAGGTACATGCTCTCATTTTAAAGCTGGATAAGGCAACTAGGAGGAGGAAAAGGGTCCCAGGACAGGCAAAACAGAGACAGTTTTGCTTCCACTGCTAAGAGTTCCACAGAAACACCAAGCTACACAATCATAACATAAACATAGAGGACGTAGGTTAGGCCCCTGCCGTTTCCTTGATTGTTGGTTCAGTCTCTATGAGTCCCTGTGAGCCCTGCTTAGTTGATTCTGTGGGCCATGTTCTCGTGGTATCCTCAACCCCTCTGGCTCCTACAATCCTGCCTAGCCCTCTTCTGCAGGATGCTCTGAGGTCTGCCTAATATTTGGCTGTGGTTCTCTGTATCTGTTCTCATCGGTTATTAGATGAAGTCTCTCTGATGATGCTTGTAGGCTCTGGTCTACAGCTATAGCAGAATATATTAGGAATCATTTCAGTAACTTTTTATTTCCAGTCGTGTTTGGTTCTATCCTGGGTCTCTGGGTCATCCGCACACTGGTTCCTGGTTTTTCCAGGCAGTGTCTGGCATGAACTCCCTCTCGTGGCCTGGGTCTCAGTTTGGACCAGGCATTGGCTGATGCTTCCGCAAGCTCTGTGCCACCTTTACCCTAGCACATCTTGCAGATAGGACTAATTGTAGATCAGAGGTTTTGTAGTTGGGTTGGTGTCCCAATCCCTCCACTGGAAACCTTGCCTGGTTACAGAAGAAGGCCAGTTCAGGTTCCATAGCCCCCACCACTAGGAATCTTCACTAGGGTCACCATGGTGGATTTCTGGGAGTTTCCATTGCACTAGATTTCTACTTTGCCTCTGAAATGCCCCCCAATTCCAGTCATCTCTCCCAGCACTCTAACCCTCCACAACCCCCATCTAATCGTCCTGCTCCCATCCCCACCAGCCCCCAGTCTGCTCACAAAATCTACTCTATTTCCCCTTCCATGTGTCCCTCCCCCTTGAGAAGAATGGTATTTCTTAATTAAGATATTGACTGACTGAAAGCTACAAAAATAAGACCTACTCACACAGCATGTACAAGAAATTCACTTCATCCACTAAAATAGACTGAGAGTGAATAGATAAAAAATGATCTTCCACACAAAGAACCCAAAAGTGAACAACACAAAAAAAAACCTATTCTATCAGATAGAGCACCCAATGAGAGACTATGAAAAGAGACAAAGGTCACTGTAATCACTTTAACAGATGTCACAATTGTACATATGTATGCAGAGATATATGTATTATATGTATCTGTGTATATACATCTGACAGTGAAGAATCCTTCTTTTTCAACAAGCAGTGTATCTATGGGAAGACTCAATGCAGTCATAATGAGAACTTTAAATGCATAGCTTTCATTAGTGAATAGCTAGAAAGAAATACAAGAATTAAACTATAGAATAAGTAAGTGGACCTAACAAACATTACAGAACATTTCTTTTTTCTTTTTTTTTTTTGGTAAACTATAATTACATTGAATATGTAGTTTCATATTAAATTACAACAGCATTTAAATTTTATATAAATGGAAAATCAATCAAAGATTGTAAGTCAAAGCATTTTCCTTAAACAAGCTCATGTCTATGTGTAAAAATTTATGTATTTTCTTTAAAATTCACAGTGAACACTTTAAGAATGTATAAAAACAAATATGTGACAATAGTATAGAAAATAAACCATAATTTGAAAGCATAATTGCACAGCAGGTGTTATGGGCATCACAGGTTAATTGATATGGCGTTATTTCAGTAAAGAAAAAAAAGCCACTGTATGTTCATTTTAGGTAGTGTCTACCAGTGTGCAGTCCTTAAATCTCTTGAGGAATCTCAGGAAACCACTCCCAAACTCCCGTTCTTTGTTCCTTACTTCCAGTTTTTTCAAGAAATATCGAATTTATGAGGAAACAAACTCTAAGCATTATAGTTTTCATCTTCATTAAGGTCTCATGGAAACTGGGTTCCAAAGTCATCTGAATCTGTGAAGGTCTCTCTCACAAAACCAAACTACAGAACCCTTCATCCACGGTTCTTTTTTAGACAATATGATACCCTTCAGGATAAATTATATGTTAAGTCACAAAACAAGACTCAAAAAATTTGAAAACTGAATTAATTGGATATATTTTTCTAGCTATAATAAAATCTTAAACAAAGAGGAAATTTCAGAAATTGTATAAATTCATGGAAACAAACAAAATATTGAATAAGCAATAGAATGCTGAAGAAATAAAAAGGAAATTTACAAAAGTTTTAAGCAACTGAAAATGGAAGCACCATTATATACCAAACATACCAAAATATATAGCAACACAACAGGGACAATACTACGAGGGGAGTTGACACCAATAAACATTTATATTTTTAGATGGGGAGGGGAGCTGATTTCAAATAAACAACCGAGTACATATCTCAAGGAATGAGAAAACCAACCTCCAGATTACTAATAGGAGCAACAGCCAAGGAGTGGTGGTCCAGGTGTTTAATCCCATCACTCAAGAGGCATAGACATGTGGGTGGATTTCTATGAGTTCGAGACCAGCCTAATCAGAGAAATCCTGTCTCAGAAACAACAAAAGAATAATAACAATAATAATGAAAAAAGAAAGAAAAAAGGAACAACAAAATTCAAAGCAAAATTAGAGACTATAACACAATACAAAAAAATGACAATGAAATAACAAAATGAAGAGCCTTGAATGCCTTCTCGCAGCTCTTAATGCCTCACTAGAGGGGTTAGCCAAACCAACTGGGTAAGAAAAATAAAAAAAAGGATACAGATAAGAAGGGAAGAAGTAAAGTTATTGTTCCTTGTTGGTGATAAGAGTACATATACATGTATCAGATATACTCCTATAAAATATATGTATGTGTATATATCTACATATATGTAAAGAGAGAGAGGAAGTTAAAGACCATTAAGGTACTATTTGAACTGATACAGTCAGGAAATGTTCAGGATACAAAATCAGCATACAGAATCAGTATTTTGTTAGCAACAGCAACATATAACTTTTGAAAAAAATCATCAAAGGAATTCTATTCACAATAGCTACAATAAAAAAGACATCTACAATGAAAATTAAAGAATATAATTTTTAGTTTAACTAACTATTAATGAAATTAAAGAGATAATTAGTTGGAAGAATTAAAACTGTTAAAATATCCATTCTACATAAAGCAAACTCCACATTCAAAACAGTCTTCACCAAACTGCCGATGGCGTTCTAAACAAATGTAGAAAAAAAATTCTAAAATTCATATGAAATCTTAAAGAACTCCAAAGAGCAAAAGTTATCTTGAGCAAACAATCAAAGAAACAAACAAAAAACAAGAACAAACAAAACAAAAGCTCTCTGACTTCAAAATATACAACAAAGCCATAGTAACAAGAATAGCAAGATGTCAGCAAACAACAGACACATAGACTGTTGAACAGCACAGAGTGTACCATGATTTTGCAGCATTGGATTCTCAACAAAGAAACCGAAAGTATGCACTGTAAGAAAAGAGAGCCTCTTCATTAGCCATGCTCAGGTAACCTGGCACTCACGAGGAAAAGAGAAAAAAGTGACCCCTCTTGTCTTACAAACGGAAAGGAAAAATAAAGACCTACACGAAGGAAACAGGAAAATTACTTGAGATATTCATAGGCTGTGATTTGGAGGAGGGTGTAAGACACCCAAAGAACAGAAAACAGAACAAACATAAATGCATGAGATTATATAACTATATAAGCTTAAACAATTATTTAACTTTATGTAAGCTAAATATCTGATTAACAAAAGAAACAGAGTGAAGAGACACCTATAAAATGGGTGGGTTGCAAATTACTCATTTACAATGGGCTAATATCTAGAATATATGAGGAACTTAAATTTTCAATAATAAAACATCTAATATAAATGAACAAAGGATATGGGCAGTCATTTCTCAGAGGAAGAAATTCAAAGGATGAGCAAATTATGGGGGAAAAAGTCTCTATTTCACTAGGAAGTAGTGAAGGCAGATCTTGTTCTGATTAGAATAGTTATTACCAAAATGTCCATAAATAATGAGTACTGGCAAATAGGCGAAGGAAAGGGAATGTTTGTGTATTGGTGGGAATGGGAATTAGTGATTTTGGAGAACAGCATAGCATGGTGATTCCTCAAAAACTCAAAATAGAACTACTATGTGACCCATCCATTCCTCTTCTAGTATATAGTCAAAGGAATTTTATAGCAGCATAACAAGAAAGCATTTGAACAAGTAAGCTGCTTACTATATTGTTCATAGTAGCTAAGATTTGTGTCCATCCTTGAGACCTATAAGGGGATGAAAGGATAGAGAATAGGTGGTACATGCAAAATGGAATATTATTCAGTAACTTAATAGAATCTTCTTTTTTGCAACAAAATCCTAAACAACCTGATGCCACTGCACTAATTAAATGAAATAAGTCAGATGCAGAAACACAATTATCACCTGTTTTCTCACGTGAAGATTTTTAAAAAGCTGTTCAGGATATACAAGAGAGATCACTAAAAGTTGAGAAGGGTGGACAAGAATAAAGTAAGCTTGAATAATAGGTACCAAAGCATAGATGGAACTGAAAAGTCCTAGAAGTCTGTAGCACAGTGGGATGGCTTTACTTCATGACACCCTGTTATCTTATGTGCAGTGGAAGCAAAGAACTGAAAAACTCCAAATACAAAGTAATAATTAGGAGAGGAAAGTTTTAAGTATCAAACCTAGCACACTGTACTGAATAAATTAGCACAATCATGCACTTGTCACCTTTTAAAAACTTTTTAAGGATAGAGAAATATTTAACTACTCTGTTTTGATCATCACACTATATACACATATCAAATGATGCCCATCAATCTGTACACTTAAAGTTTAAGAAAATCAATAAAGGTGGAAAAGAATGACTAGATTCACCCAGATGCAATTTGTCTCGGACACAAAAATGCCATCGTTGGCAACTTTGTTCTGTGTGCCTCTAGACTTCACACTATGCATAAAATACTACCGGCCAGAGTGAAGGGTGGTAGAACATGGCTCATGCTACTCCGCAGGAGATAGAAAGCTCCCTGCCCCTTCCTTTGGAGTCAACTGTAGATGAAATAAGGAAAAGACAAGACCCGTTTCTGGCATATTCTCTCCCCTTCTCCCCTAGGTCTTCACTGAAGCTATTGCTGCTCTCACCTCCCCAGCTACTCCTTGACTCCTGATCGTTTTCTTCTTTTTCCTCCTTCATCTTCCCTTGGCCAATGATTCAGAACAATCTGACTAAAATTGCTAGGCCCTTCAGGTAGAGCTGGCATTGAATTTTTCAGTTTTCAGGAACCCCTAGAGGTATGGGACATATAACAATTTGCAGCTTTATTTAAGTCCCCAGACATTCAGTTAGTAGGCCAAGTAAACCTGCACCCATGTTTTCATCGCTGCCATGTCACCGTCATAGGTCCGATCATCTTCAGTGGAAGGGTTCTGAGTGGATGGACACACTCCTGAAGGAAGCCGGAGTGGAGTGCTGGGATCAAACCTAAAGTAGCTCAAGAGTGTGGTTTCCTAACCAGAGAAGCCATGAGTCTGCCAATTCCAGCATGAGCGGAAGGCACATGCTTTGAAATGTGCTTCAAATCGGTATCATTTGCTCAGTAATTCTGAAAATGTCTTAAATGGGCAATTAAGGAGCTAGAAGTACAAACATAGTAGTGTAGCGATGTAGTCCATCCTCCTGAAGATGCAAGTTTATCAGGAAAGGCAGACATCCTTAAGCAAGGAAGTGCAGCTAGGTCTTAGGAGTGTTCAGAGAGCAGACCTTAGACCTAGAGGCAGAGAAACACCGGGAACCAGGAGATGCAAAAGGATCTGTGAACACTTTCAGACACAACTCAGGTTTGCTGAAGTTTGTTGTTTAGATCAGAGTGTAGTTACAGCCAACATATTGAATCAGGCCTTTTTTTCTCAGGTACAGCCGAAAAATTTCATAATCCCAGACCATGAGAAATCATCCTTCCAGAATTCTGTGAATCCCAGGTGAGCCAAAGATGTAAGCTGGGATATGACTTATACTCTGGTTCTTTCTGTTTGGGACACGGGATTGGGATGGAAAGGACAGTAGACAGAACACCCTGGGAATGAACGTCATAGTGGTTGTATGTTCTGTTGGAGCCAAGAAGTCTGATTAATTAAATGATTTCACTTCTTTACAAGAATGATTAAAGTTACTATTAGCACAGCCTTCCTGTTCACCAACATAAGAATTGCATGAGGAGTGGGTAGGATATTTCTTCATTGCCCTCAAGCAGATAACAATTCTTGTATAGATGATATATATCTAATTCACAAAACATGGGAGATGACACACAATTTGTTCCAAGTTCAAGGCATCCTCTGTCACCTTTCATCAATTTAAATTCTACTTATCCATTCTATGTTGTTGTTTGCTGCAATACAACAGGATACAAAAGATATAACAAAAATGAAATCTAGTCAAATTGTTGTTAGTTGGGGTTTTTTAACTTTTTTTTTGTATTTGACTATCAACAGTGAAGAATTTACTTCTTCATTTTTTAAAGCTCTAAAGAGAACATGGAAGGAGTTGGGGGCATGGGGGGAGCTGTGTACAAATAATAATGTTCTCATTATGAAAACCTCAGTAAAACAACCCCCAGGCCCAAATATGATGCTATACATGTATGAAACTCATTGTTTTGTACAGTAACTAGAACAATCAAAGCTTAAAAACAACAAACATGGACTCACTCTGGCTAAGGCTTCAGTGTTCTGAATGCCTCGTAATAGACGGTGGAATGTGAGCACAGACTCATCTTTACAAAATAATTATATATGACGCTAAGGCAACATTTAATTCTCTCCCTTATGTAAAGAGAAAGGTGGGAGAAACTAGTGAGTCTTTCTGTAATCTTATGTGGCTCAGAAGCAAATGTTCTGATTGCTTTTTGACATTGTGGCCTTTTGTTCCAGACTGTGACACAAGTCAGGTGCCCTGAAACCATGCATCAGTGCTGGCTCAGGTACACGAAGGTCACAGAGGGAACATGTGTCTGGGCAGTCCAAGTTCCAACACTAATAACATTTACTCATACTTTTTATCATGATAAAAGTAATCCTGATAGATACTCTTTGCAAACTGTGAATAGAAAACTCTTTGAATCAAGGGTTTCTGAGCAGAAGTTAATTTTTCTGTGAAAGAGACTTAGAAGCCTGTTGCCCTGGTTTATTGAGAATATTTTGTACTTTAAGTGAAGCACTTAATCCCCAAATCATTAATTGGTTTTATTTTAAGCAAGCAGTTCTCATTACTTTAAACTGTGGCCAAGAATCAAATGATCTTAAAATACTCGAACCTTTATTGGTTTCATTTCAACCTAATAATGAAAGAAAGCCTACCACTTCTGTTTAATACTTATGTAGAATGACTGTACAATATGGACTTGAACATGTTTAGCCACTTGCTAAAGCACTTTCGATAAAAATGGGACACAGTTTAAAAGGCTTTCCTCCCCACAGCCTTAGCTACCAGGAAAAATGGAGAACTCATGAAGTCTCCAACCAAAACATAACAAGTTTTGCTTTTCAGGGGCAAATAACTGACTTGGAAGATTTCTTACTTTTTATGGAAATTAGAGAAATATTTCCTTAATCCCTACTGGTTTTAGACTCTACACGTTCTTATAGTAGAATAAAATACTTTTGAAATGTAGGTTTTATCAGAACCCATTAAGATACTACAAGGAAAAGCACCAGAGAATTAGTGAGTTTTGGGCAATTGACTCTTTTGCCCTGTTGCAAGGGGGCCTGAGGGTAGGTCAGCAAATGTTGGAGTGGAGAATGCCTCTGTTTTAAGTGGAAAGACACATTCCTGAAAGGAAAACCGTTGGCTCCAGAACCCCAAGACCAAGATCTCATCACAAAGGAGGTTTATTTGTCCCAGAAGGACAGAAGACAGGGAATAAGAGATAGAGGATGAGGGAGAAGGGGAAGGGAATAAGGGAAAGGGGCAGGGGTATTTGTCTCAGAGGGACAAAGGACTGAGTCTGGATAGAGAGGAGACAGTCACTGCATGGCAGGTAGGAAAATGGCAGTTTATAAAGGGAAAGGGGGAACCTTGTGTTGTGATGAGCTGGTTTCTTTTGATTAGGCATGTTAGGGTAGCCAGAAGGGGCTTTTGATTGCTGGACTTCAAATCTTTGATCACTGGACTGTGGTAGTCTGCCTCAGAAGGAGGAAGTGAGCAAATAAGGGAATAGGCCTTGGAGGCTAGCTTTAGGAATGTCACTTAATGGTTTTTCAGCAAGGCAGAGGGAATGCAGAAGGGCAAGGCCTTCCAGAGCCATGTTTGCCAGGCCCAGGCCAGCTAGAGTCCCTTTATTCCTCTTCACTAAGGTCTAGTCAACTGACTACTGTGTTTTCTTGATTCTTCCGATCAGAGGGATGCTCCTTCTCCATCCCCATGACCAACAGTTTAATCATCCCTGCAATGACATCCCAACAGGTTTGTTTTCTTTTAGAATAAGTGCTTCCAGTGTGATACGTGCTCTACTTGGGGCCAGAGAATGGAAAACTTAGTTTCTATATTTTCTGGGCAAACTCCATTCTCTGTCCCCTTTTTCTTTTGGATGTGTTAGAATTATTTCACAGCCTCCTCCTTCTCCTTTTAACTCCAGCTCACTCTGTCCACTGCAAGGGTCTCACATGTTTTCTCCAAGGCCTCTTTATATCACGTAATTCTGACTAATGAGCCACTTGCTAAAGAACTTTCCATAAAAATGGGACACAGTTTAAAAGGCTTTCCTCCCCAGTCCTGGTGACACAAGTCAAAGTGGAAAGACAAGTGCTTCACAACATTCCTGAAACAGCCTCACTATAAAGCCACACATATCTATAGGGTCCTAAAGCACTGCCTCCCTCCAGAGGCTTCCCAATGCTATTCTAAGTTCTATTACTACTTATAAAACAAATAAACAAGACAGTAGCATATCCCAGACTACAGCACTGAGTTATGTCCCACCCCTTAGAGATGGGGGGGGCAATGGACTGACAAATATACAACTAAGCCATTCTTTGGGTTGACAAATTTAAAGATTTAGGGCAGCCCAAGCTTTAGTGATTTCTTTTCTATCAAATGGATCCCAAATAACTGAAACTACCTGAAACTTTTGTTTCATTAGATTTGTACAGTAAAAGAAATAAAGTTATGGTTACGGACATCAGAAGTTGCTAATTTATCCTAGGAAGATGCAGAGATTCATAACCAGAACTGAACTGAGAAGCCACCTAGAAAGGAAAGCTAGTACAAAAGGGATGTCTTGGGCAGATGCAAAAGGAAAGGCCAGAGTCCCAAAAACAATGTCAGGTTTGGGAAATCCAATTCCATTGCAGTGAAAGAGAGTGACCCAGTTCCCATGAATATCTTCTCACATATCCAAAACTAGTGACCTAAGTCATGATTTTGATTAGGCCAAAGGGAGCAATGGAGATCTAAACTTAAAAGCATCTACCCAATGAAAGTTTCCCACCAATGTTCTCTGCTCAGCTTTCTCTCCAAGCCAAGGGAACACTGGGAGATACATGCACCCAATCGGTCTCAGTGTCATGTGCGCTAGTGACATACTTATTTTGAATTTTTCTTGGACCTGAGTTTTTTTCCCCTCAAATTTGTCTTGGAAAGGAATGAATCAAATACACATGTCTGTACACACACACGCACACGCACGCACACACACACACACACACACACACACACACACACACACATACACACACACTTATATGTCCTTCCCTCATCAAGATTATTTTGCAACACCAATTTGTAAACCCTGGAAATGCTTCAATTATTAACATAAAAACTAGCTGAGGGCACATGGGATCAGCATGGTATTTTCTTGCCCATAGAGTCTAATCTAAGACGACAATACTGGAGATGAATCTGTAGAGAAAGTGGATGCAAAACTGTTTAGGGGCTGAACGTTGGAGGATCTATATGTGATGCCAGCTAAAACCTCTCTGAGCTAGGCTTTGTTGTTATGTGTGTCCTGCAAAGCATGGGGGAAAGTGTACCCCAGGACCAGTAATGCCTGCTCCCAGATTCTGGTCTTTCTCTTTGGGCTTGGTGTCTGTGTTCCTACTTTAAAAGCTAGAGCAGCATTTTGTTTCCCACAATATAAGCTGGACCAAGCCACAGCTACTGGCAGGCCAAACCTGATGGTTAATAGAGCTCTAAAAAACCTGCCACCCACATGCAAACACGCTATGGATACAGAATCCCAGTGTTTTCACTGTACACAGTTATCTAGTTCATTTGTAGGTCAAAACAGTGATTTCCAACATTTTCCTAAATTCACCCAAACTTTATCATCAGGATCAGAAATGGTACCTGGAGGTTACTTTGAATTCATTTATCTTTGCCTTGATCCCATGAGACCTGCAGACCGTTATTCTTGATGGGCCCTGGTGTTATGTTACCCACCTAGCATGTGTTTAGCGCCTGGCAGAGAAGTGTGACACGATACAGAGAGCACTCAGTTGAGACTAGGAGGGGCTAGATGCTGGTCCTCAGCCTGTTTGTGTCTGTCAGCCTGAAATGCTGCTGCTTTTGAACGGCAGGGAAAAGCCTGAGCTGCACTCGAGACGCTCAAGCCTCTAATCGTTTCAGCGCCCATTTGGCTGGATCAAGCAAACTTGTTCCAGAGAATTCAGGGCTTCAACCACCATAGTCATTCAGTTGCTTCCAATGGGGAGGTGTTGTTGCATGCATGATTTATCTCCTCTAGGCAATGTGTCCTGGAAAAGATAAATGTAAACATTTTTTTTTTTAAATCCAATCCTGTTTGAAGAAGAGGTCAGGATGGTAAGGACTTTAGAATTATTTGCAACTTGAAGTTCCTTTTGAAATACTAAACCTTTTCCTCCTGTGGCCTGTTTGTAAAATCATGGCTGTTTATTTTCTCAAAAACAGGACTATGGACACATGTGTCCTGGAACAGTCTCCTGAGAATTGAGCCCTCTTTCCCCTTGAATTAATATTACAACTCCACCTATGCTTTATCTTCAATTTAATTGGCAATACTCCTAACTCTTGGGTGTTATTTCTAAATTTCACTTGGCATCTTCAATCGGATTTAGAAAAGTTTAATGTTGTTGGCACGAGATGGTTCTATTAAAAGAAATGCTTATGTGAATTTTGAGTATTTGCTAAGGCTGGAGGAGTCCCTGGTGGCCCATCAATATTTTGTGGTTTTGAAAGAACAGTGTTCAACACCTTATTCTGTACCCTTCTTGCGCTGTCTTCTAGAGAGCATTCGCTACAGACTGCCCATTATGGGCCCCAGGACTGCTATCTTCCACAGGCTGCTGTCTGGTGCCTACCAAACTCCTCGGGAGACTCAAGACCTCTCCTTCCCCAGAAAGAAACTAATGAACAAGACTGTGAAGCAGTGAGTGGTCAGAGCTAATTACCCCCAAACTGTCAGGGAAAAGACCACCTCTCCAAGCTGTTCTGATACTGGCGCCTTCCCGTAGTCTCACATCTCCCAAAAGATGATTCACTTTTTCCTTCCTACATGCTGCTATTCTAGCTCTTACCCACTTTCTCCTAAAGACAAAATGATTTACTTTACATAAATATAAAGATTTATTGATTAACACAGAACATGATATGTGTCTTTCGTTATTTTGCTGAAGATTTTAATGCATGTTATAATAAATGACAATCTTTTCCTTATAAGTCATGGTTTTCAATGAAAGTATTTAGCCTATTCTTTCAGGCAAGAGGACCAGGGATGGCTCCTAGAGCCCTGTATGTCTTTATCTTATTAGGAATCAAAGAGAAAAGAGAGAAAATCTCTTTTTCTGTCAGTTAACGTCAGAGATAGTAATAGCTGGAAAATGGCAAATGATTACTGGTTGCAATCTCCAGTCGCTGGGACCTTGCCTTCTTGCAACACCTCTATTATTGCCTTGCAAATTGATCAGGTGTTCAGCCAGTCTTGGCTTGTATTTTATAGTGAGGTTATTTTTATATAAAAACGTATGCTTCCAGATCTACGCTGATCTGTGTGTGCACAGTGTATGGAATACAAAAGATAATCCTAAACTTTCAGATATTATATCCATGGTCATATATGATCCAAACCAAGTTTCAAGAGGTTTTGTATAAAAAAAAAGCCCTTATGTTTCTTAGGAAGCAACTGCCTAGTGGAATCCTACCCCCCTGACTAAGTGGATGCTAGACCAACCTATGAGACTCAACCTGTGCAAACAGCTTTTGAAGAATGGAATTAAGAGATCCAAGATAAATGAGCCAGTGTTCAAATTGAACTCAACCAAAACAAAGAAAAACAAAGCAAACAAAAACAACAAAACCTGCTTTATTGTCTTATGTTTCTGGTAGGCTATGATTCTTATTTTCACTGCAATTAGACTTCAAGAACTTCAAAAAAAAGTATCCATGAATTCTAATATTATTTCAGACTATTTAACAAGTGCAAAAAAGTTTTCTTTGGTTATTGTTTGTTGTTTATGCATACTTCAGCAAAAGAACTTAGGTTGCCTGTGCTCATGAATTAGGGGAACTACTTCCCTCCTGCACAATTATATAGAGCTTTGGAGGTAATCTGGACATTATGTAGCTTAGGAGATAAAATGCTTCCAAATCTCATAAAGATGGCCTCATCTAGAGCACTCCAAACTACATTAAGAACTACATTAAGATGAACATCTTAGTACTTGCCAGTATGCCTAAATGGTCACATATTAAATGAAAACTTGGCCACTAGCTTAAGACACTACCAGGAGGTAGGATCATCTTTAAGAAATGGAGTCAAGGGGCTGGAGAGATGGCTCAGCGGTTAAGAGCATTTCCTGCTCTTCCAAAAGTCCTGAGTTCAATTCCCAGCAATCACATGGTGGCTCACAACCATCTGTAATGAGGTCTGGTGCCCTCTTCTGGCCTGCAGGCATACACATAGACAGAATATTGTATACATAATAAATATATATGTATATAAAAGAAATGGAGTCAAGAAGGAGGAGGTTATGTCATTTGGGGGCATGTCTTGAATAAGATAATAGGACCCTCTTGTGTTCTCTCTTCCTCTCCCCAACTCTTTTTCTCCCTCTCTTTCTCCTTTTCACCAGTCTTTTCTTCCTCTTTCTCCCTCTCTCAGATTAATTTTGAAAATTGGATAATCCTGGGCAGATGTTTTTATTTCAATGCAAAAGCCTGATTTTGCTAAAAAAAAAAAAGATGAAAAGAAAAAGAAAAAAGGCAAACACACACACAAACTCTTAGTCTACAGAATTAGTCATACATACTCCTCTCTTACCCTCCCATACTCGAACAGGGAATCTAAAAAATAAACAATCAATCTGTATAATTCCTTTATATTGAAATGGGAAGAAATTCTGTATTTAGCAAAAAATCTGTGCTATAGTTTTTATTGTGGTTTATTATTCGCTTTCTATAATGCAAAACCATGGTCACACCTGGTCCCAGTTTTAATTCTGGACAGTCTGGCAGGCTTCTACTGGCATTACCTCTCATCAGGACCACTTGTCCTTCCCCCTTGCTCAGGACTACCAGGTGGGAAAGGAGGCAAGGAGAGATGGGGGCAGGGAGGGAAACTTAAACTTAGCAACTGGCTGGCTTCCTGGCCTAATGGTCCTCTGCATGCACAGCTCATGCTCGTTGTCCTCATGCACAATCCCAGGTAGCCTCAAGGGTGCCCTGTTCAGAAGGTCTCTCTCAGCTCCAGCTGTTCATGTGGAGGGGCATTACAGGGATAAGAGTGGTATTGCCCAACAAAGAAAGAACCATGGGATTACTGCCTGTAAACAAACCTAAAAACAAAACTATTAAGCATCAAGATATAGGGCTTGGGCAGGCAATAAAATGCTTGCCTTGAAAAGCTTGACTTTGAAGCCTCAGAAGCTACTGAAACAGTCTGGGTATGGCAACAGACATCTGTAGTCCTAGAGCTGGGAAGGTGGAGAAGATCCCTGGGGGTCGCTGAGTAGTCAGCCCAGGCCAGTGAAAGACCCTGTCTCACAAAACAAGGTGGACAGCACCTGCACATGCACCCACACATACACAAGCGGAGAGACCGGGAAGGAGAAATAACCAAGATTGTGTTAAATATCTGGAGGAGGCCATGGGGGCGATCTTGAGTATCCAGAGGAAGAAGGCAGTGAAAAAAACTAACCCCTGGAGCAAACTAGGCTAATCAATCATGTCTTCAACTATGTTCTACTTAAAATCAACTTAATCTGGCACTTTATTAAACAGTTCTTTCATACATGTAATTGTATCTTTGTTCGATTTTTTAAAAATTGTGTAAACCTAACAAGGTGAGCAACATCTCCTGCTGTACTGTATCCATGCAGAAGCTACCCAACATATTTGAAATGTATTTAAAATAAAGGCAAAACCATTCCTAGGTTTACTAACTAATCTGAAAAACCACAAACTAAGATCCATAAATTTGGGGCTTTGAAGGCAGACTTGGTTAGGTGTTGTGATTCTGCCTTTGTAAAAGTTATCATCGCATTTGGAAACACACACACAGACACATACTCAAACACGTGTGTACGCACACACACACACACACACACACACACACAAAGTGCATGGGACATGAGTTACAAAGGAACACCCAGCAATTTTAGTAATAACACTCTCCATAGTACTAACCATCCTACTGTCTGGACAGGAACAAAGAAGCAATCGTTGAACGTCATCAGCAAGACAAGCTGGAAGGGTAATAGCTGTGCTCACTCACACAGTGTGCTATCGCTTGTTCTTTGTGAAGTCTTTGGCAAGGCACTTAGTCACCTGTTCAGGAAAGTGCAGAAAAGCCAAGTGAGGCACAGGTATTTGCTATCTCAGGGAAATTTTACTGGACAATAAATAAGAGCCATTCAGTGGTGATTCAAACCTGGGAAAAGAAGTTAGGGAACTTTATTCCCTAGAGTCTCACCTTGAGAAAAATGTATAAAGAAAAAATGTATAAAATCAAGAAAGAGGTTGTGATAACATTGGTAAGCTCCAAAAAGTTGAACTGAATAGCTAGAGGCCAGAAGATGGCAGAGAGGATTCTGCAAACTCTACCCTTAAGTTCTCTTGGGATTTTGAACTACTTCAGAGTTTCACTGACTCAAAAACAGAACAGAATGAAACAAAAGACCTTTTGAAGGTGCCAAGGAGATAATCTAGCTTTGACATTGGAAACCCAATAAGCCGTCTGCATAATTGTCTTGCTGACACTCAGGCGGACATAAACTTTGAGTCCTATCAAGTTCAGGCAAGTGTTCAGTTGAAAGAATACATTTTATCTCTGGCCCTCAGGAAGTTTTGCCATTAAAGTCAAGTTTGGGCACCCAATAACAAATGTTCCATGCTCATTCGGCGTTTGACAATTCCTCTCTCTGTATCATCTGTGCTCTCCTTCTCTTACCATTAAACAAGAGTGCTTTACAAGGTGTTCATTTACCCTTCCCCAGGGTAGTTCCACAGAAATTCTTCATTCCACTAACATAGATGTGCCTGGTTGTCTTTGCTTTTTCATTGCTGTTGTTACATTTTTATGGTTAGTGATGTGACTCCAGCCATCCCATTTGTACCCAGCCCACTGCACCACTCAGAGTGAAATCTAAAACCCAGGCTGTGGCTGTGTGAACCAAACACCCTCATTTTAGATGTCCTGCTTCTTGAAGCATGGGCTGACATTGTACTGTTTCCCTAAGTGGTCAAATCCCTAAATCCCTCTCTGTCATAGCCTTGCCACCAACTAAAGATGATCTGTCATTCAAGTGAGAATTGGTCTTAAAGTTTTCCTCTGCAGCTGTGTGTGCTTTGTGACAGAGTCTCACTGTGCAACACTGGCCAGCCAGGACATCACGGAGTTCTATCTGCCTTTTCCTCCCAAGCGCAGGGATTAAAGGCATGCAACGTCATACCCAGAATGATAGATATAGTTGGTTTTCTTTTTTTCAAGACAAGGTTTCTCTGTGTAGCTCTGGCTATTCTAGAACTATTTCTGTAGACCAGGCTGGCCTCCAACTCACAGAGATCTGCCAGCCTCTTCCTCCCAAGTACTGGGATTAAAGGTGTATACCACCATGCCTGGCTTTTGTGCTATGTATTTTTGAAGCCATATGCATGAACTTGTATTCTTCTTTATTACCAACACTCTAGCTAGATCCCAGATAGCCTCCATCTTTCTGAATCTGGACTTTGTCATTCACTAGTCTGTATTTGATCACTTGGTTTTCTTTCTCTCCGTGATACATTGTAGAAGAGAATAGAATTAGAAACCAAACCCCAAGACTCACCACAGCACAGCACTCACATTAGATCAGAGATCCCAAAGGTCTTGTACTTAACCTGCATTTAATTATAGAAAAAAATGTACATACACATAGAAGCAGAAATAGCACACAAGCACTGATGACTCCGCCCACTCAAACACACCCTTGACTATACTTTGTCAAATCTACTCCAACTGCAGGGCTTGCTACCATTTTAGAGACACCGACATTTTATATTAAGTAATATGACTCAAAAATCCAAAGCAAATTCCTTTAGCACATATCACTCTTGTCTTACCTAAGAATTATAAACAAGTCTTTGTTCTTTTCTCTCATTGATCCATATTTGAATTGTTCAACATGACTATTACACCAAGTGTTGCTAAATTTCTTTTCCTTGGGAAGGTGCAAACAGTGTCTACTCCCTCTTTGTAAGGTTCCAACAACAAACCTAGGTATGAGTCCCCCAAATTCACTCTGGAGAACCAATGAGTTTATTAGGCTTCCTCCCAGAGCAGTGGGTGAGGAGTGATGGGCAGGACTGTGTGTACCCTTAGAGCACCCACACTGGAAGATCTGCACCAAGTCTTGATGGGGACGCCCCCCCTAGCTTCGTAGAAGGAGCCCACTCTCCAGGCATTGCCAGCCTATTTCTCTAGCCCCATGTGCGCTTAGGGCAGAACTTAGAGACAAGTGCTCAGAAGAAAAGGCTAGATACTCAGCTGAGGACTCCATGACCCTCTCTGTCTTCCCCTCTGTGAGGAAACATCAATTGTCATCAAGCTGGGCTGTGATGATCTTTTGCAAGCATGTCCAGCTGAATTCCTGAAACTGCTCTATGTCTGACATGGAAGATAGTCCTGTACAACAGCTCCCTGTCTTTAAGTTCAAATTAAATTAAAATTAAATGTGTCATTAACATTGTGTATTTGCCTCATTAATTAAACTAGAACTGTACTTCAACCTATTTCCATGACATTGACTTGTTGAAGAGATCAAGACAATTGTTCTGCAAAATGCTGATGACTGAGTCAGAGATATGTGTCACTGAGTTAAAGTGCTTGCCCTCCAGGCCTGACAGCCCAAGTTTGGCCTCTAGAACCAATAGTAGAAAGAGAACTGACACCCCAAAGTTGTCTTCTGACCAACACACACACAATATGTCATGCCCCTGACTGCACACATGATACACACACACATACAAATAAATAATACTAAACACCTCTTTAAATAGTACCCCTCTTCATGTGACTATATAGTCATATGTAACTATCAATTAGAGTCTCCAGTGGGTATGAAGGAATATTATTATCATGGGTTAACACAGTCACAAGGGTCATACCACAGATTTGATACTTCATACTTGTGTAGCTGATTCAACTATCTTGATGGGGAATCTAAAATGGCTGAAAGACACTTGAGGAAATGATCAACATTTTTAGCCATCAGAGAAATGCAAACCAAAACAACTCTGAGATTCTATCTCACACCTGAAAGAATGGCCAAAATCAAAAACACTGATGACAATTTATACTGGAGAGGATGTGGTGTAAAGAGAAAGTGGGAGGTACACTTGAATCCACTGGCACAGAGACCACCTCCTAAATATAACCCCAGTAGCACAGGCACTGAGAGAACCAATCAATAAATGGGACCTCCTGAAACTGAAAAGCTTCTGCAAAGCAAAGGACACCGTCAACAAGACAAAACAGCAGCCTAGAATGGGAAAAGATCTTCACCAACCCCACATTGGAGACAGAGGGTTGATCTCCAAAATATACAAAGAACTCAAGAAATTGGTCATCAAAAGAACAAATAATCCAATAATAAGTGGGGTACAGACCTAAACAGAGAACTCTCTGTCTAGATTAATCTAAAATGTTGACATTTCGCAATAACAAATGCAAACATTTTCTACCCTTGAGATGCATGTGGTCTAACTGGATGGTAAAGGTGAGTTAACAGACAGCCATAATAAATGTGGCAAATGCTGTCATCAAGGCAGTGCGGCAACAGAGAGTACTGTCTAACCTGCGTGCAGAGACAGGGAAAGCAGAGTGACTTCCTGGAAATCCATAAACAAATTTTAAGAAGTACTTGCATTGGATCTGGTTCAAAGGAGCAGGCTAGTCAGGACTGGTGAGCCACACTGGCTACAAGCTTGGGTTCTGCTCCAAGCTAAGCTCCAGTAGAGATGGTACACTCTCTAGCCAACGACATGTCACTTTTCAGATTAATGACTTCATCCATAATATCAAGACTGCAATATAACACCTAGCTCATAGGAGTACCCTGAGGATTAAATAGAACGACTATTTTATAATTTACCTTTGAATGAACTTTCCACTGCTGTAACTGATACCCAGGCTCCAACATAAGAAAAGAAAGGTTCAGTCTCTATGGTCCCATGGTCCTCCTGCCTGTGGAGAGGATCAATGGAAATGAAAATGCTCACCTCACAGTGGCCAGGAGACAGAAAGAAGGGCCACAGTTCCAGTGTCATGTCCCCAGTGACCTAACTTCCTCCAAGTTGGAATGCTAAAGGTTCTACCATGTCCCAGCAGCTAAAGAAAAGACTTCAGTTAATACACAGGTGTTAGGGGCAAGTTCTGGATTCAAACTATATAGCACTTGGTACTTAGCTCTAAATTAATATAAATTCTTTATCTTAAATATGATTTGCCCTGATGGATCTGAGATTATATTTGAAGATAATTTAATTATGTTTATGTTTTGATTATTTCCTTCCCGGGTTAACATAAAGCCTTTAATCTCTTCATCCCATAGGCTACTACACAATAAAGTGATGGTTTAAAAATTTGTTTGGTGACAATATTTTCTTCTATTTTTAATAGATAGACAGATAGATAGACAGACAGACAGATAGATATTGCTTTTTTGAGACAAAGTTTCTCTATCTAACAGTCCAGGCTGTACTGAAACTTGCTCTGTAGACCAGGCTGGCCTCGAACTCACAGAGATTCACCTGCCTCTGCCTCCCGAGGACTGGGATTAAAGACATGTGCCACCACTACCCAACTCACACAATGTATTCTGATTATGATTTTCCCTTCTCAAATCCTCTTCACTTCCCTACCCACTTAGTTTTATTTTTTTCCCGTCTCTCTCCTAAAATAAATAAATAAATATATATATAAAAGCATACACACACCAAATCCTACAAAACATAACTTAAACAAGGAAAAGATCAATAAGACACATGCTCCCCCAAAAGCAAAATGAGACAAAAAGTTTACAAAAATATCTTCTAGAACTTTTTGTTTTAGCCAACCACTCTCGGTCATGGGGCCTACCCTAATGTATGTGGTTGGTATACTCAGTGAGAATCCATTGGAGAAAACTGCTATCTTTTTCCTTTGTCAGTCAGTATCAATTGCAGATAGCTTCTTGGTTAGGGGTGGGACCCCATGTCTACTCCCTGTCTCAGTGCTGGGACCCCATCTGGCTTGAACCTGTGCAGGTAATTTTTATATATAGTCTTACTCTTTTGCCTAGGCTAGCCTGGCATTTCCTATTTACTCTAGGCTAACCTCAAACTTGACTATCCTCTTACCTCAGTCTCCAGAGGGCTTAAATTATGATAAGGAACCCCTATGCCTAGCTACAAGATTGTTTGTTTTGTGTGTGTGTGTGTGTGTGTGTGTGTGTGTGTGTGTGTGTGTGGAGTTTAACAAGAAGTTATACCAACCAGGCTGCACTTCAAGCATGCACCAAAAACCTCTTAAGCAATAGGCATTGCTCTGGGTGCTGTTAATATTGTACAATAATGAATACGGCCATGTTCTGTCCTTCAGAAGTCTGTGCTCCAATTGAACCACTGTAAGCTAACAGCCATAATGAAATGTAAGCACAGTGATAAAAGCAGTACAGGACAATAAGAGAGACTTCTAGCCTGTGCTCTCACCCATCCATTGACTCATTCCATCAGAAATACCAGATACTATGTTTCATGGCAGGCCTACAAAGATGACTTTTACGTAGTGTTTTTCCTTTGCAGCTGACAGCTTAAGGAGAGAGACATAAGATGCATTGCAACACATACACTGTATCAGTGTACAGGTACCATTCCAGATATGATTAACACTATGTAACTGGCAAGGTTTTATTAAGGTAACCTTCTAGCTAGGCCTTAGGGGAAAAATGCCTAAGTCAGCACCTAAGTCAGGGGTGGGGAAATTCCAGAAAGAGGAGGCTGCTTTCCCAAGACCCAAGGTACTCATCAAGTATACATTCAGGGCAAATGGCACAGAGGCTGGTTCAAGTTAGTTTTGCAAAGACTTTTTATGGTTTAGAAACCTCATCCGTGGCATTTTTTTAAGTGTATCTCCAGCATCAACCTGAAACCTCTCTGTTCACCGCGTGCAGGCTCCTCTCCCTGCCTTTGTCACGCCCATAGACAGGTTGCAGGAACCAAGAAGGAATGAAGCAAAGCCTGCCCTTTAGCCCTAGGCTTTTTTCTAGGATCCACCCCTTCTCTGCTCCCTTCCCCTTACTCATCAGCTTCCTCCTTTCTGACCCACTTGGCAGCACTGTTGACTTGGCTCCCACTTCTAGTATCTCCAGAGATTATTCCCCATTCAGACTATAAATCAGCCAATAGTAATTGATATGCCTATCAGTCAAATCAGTGTCTCATTCCTTTCTAAAATGGTCTCCTTCCATGTCTCTTTTTGGTTACTTTTCCCATTGCTGTGGCATCTTGACTTGTACCCATCTTGCTTTTCATATCTAAAATGCCATGCTTTCCAAATCACTGCTATGTATTGCTCAATCTAGCATGCCATCAATTAAAATATGCAATATTATTTTATGTGCTAGTGAAGAAAAATGCCCAAGATGACAAATTTAGCAAAAGATCTTATGTAAAGCTAAGAAATCTGAAATCTATGCTCATAATATATGGATACATATGTACATAATATAAGAGAGAAACTCACCAAAGGACAGAAAAGAACATCTTGTGTGTCTCCATCTTGGCACTAATAGAGAGAGAAAAAAATCTCATCTGATAATTTAAGTTACAAGCTGTCATTCATGGCTAAGGATGGAGCTCATTGGTGGAGTGCCTACCTAGTGGGTATAAGGCCCGAGGTCTGACCACTGGCCTAGCAAAACCAAAAGAAAAGTATTTTTTTAAAAAAATAGCCCACCATTCATATGGGTAGTAAAGTTTATGGATAGTCTAGGTCAAAGATCTTCAACTTAATTTGAACTGGTCTCATAATGTCAGGTGGAAGTAAAAGCAAGTCCTCAAAGCAAAGATTTACACTGCCCACACCATAAACTTCCTCTAGCTACAGTCGAAGCCTTTCATGTCTAACACAGCCAGATGCCAGCCATCCATAAGATTTCATTGTGGAGAGGTTTGGGCTGTGATCTCCCTTTTGTGTGTCTAGATTATGAGAACAGCACAGTGTCTATTATGACTACTCTAATGCTCTAGATCAAAAAATGGAGGCTTAGACATTAACAAATCAACCATAACACCAGGCTGCTCATTTGGTGCTCCTGGGAGCCATCTCTAATTCCCTGACAGTTCAGAACTCTTTGGCAGCTTAGGGTCACCCTTCCTGGATGGTAGCTTTCACCAAGCGCCATCCTGACATCTATAGATATGATCATAAACTGCTGGAGATCTGAGCCTTGAATATAGGCAGAACGTTCTGAAAGTTCCTAGGCTAATTCTAAGCTTTGTAGCTGGAAATTACAAATGCTTGCCAGGTGGAGTGATGGTTAATATCAGAAATCAGAAAGCAAAGGCAGGAGGATCTCTATGAGTTTGAAGCTAGCCTGGTCCAGCAGTGAGTTCCAGGGCAGCCAGAGCTACACAGTGAACCCTGTCTCAATACACTAAAAACAAATGCTGCAGATTGTGAGAAGGGACAAAAAGATACTGGAAAGCAAGACCTAGATGGAAAGTGTAAAATTCTAGATTTTTCTATGTAGGAACTACAGGGATCATCCAGTGAAATTCCCAATAACTGTCTGGAAGGACTGTCAGCTCTCTAGAGGTTCATATGGCTCATCCCTTTGCATAACTCAGGCACCTGTTGCTATTATCTCAGAGAAGCCACTTGGCAATTTTGTTTATAATAGCCCACCCATCTTGGATGCTTCCTCCCTTAGTCTACGTGTCTTAGTCATAGTGCTTATCACTAAAGCTGCCTGAAGTCATCAGTGAACTGTTAAGACAAGGAAGACAAGACCTTGTTCAGGTCTATGAACCTAGCCAAACCAGTACCTGACCCAAAAATATTTGTGAATGAGTAAATGGAGAACAAATCAGCAAATCGCATAAGAATGCAAACTATTTTAATTTCAGAAAAAATTAAATTTCACGATGTGAAGTTTATACCATGCTTGCTTAGGTTCATTTTCTCTAAGGAGTTGTCAAATTTGCTCTGGTGTCAGAGTTCTTAGCTTTGTGCCTACATATGCACAGCCCCAGATAATTATTTGCTGCATGACTATACCTTATATGTCCCTTTATAAGATTCTACTCCTGAGAAAGTATTGTGTCACCATTAGGGGACCTATGTGATTATTAATCAAAACTAAAGAGAAACGATGAGAGATAGAAATAGCTTGTAAGTGATTTGAAAAATGGAAAGAGATTAAAGATTTAAGACATTATTTTTTAAGTTAGAAGTAGGAAGCATCCTATTGCCACATAATGGAAGCTCTGACTAAGGGTAGCCTCCAAGTCTGGGGCCACTTGTAGTACCAAGTCTCAAACATCAGAGGATACCTGCTGTGACATGAAAATGTACCTACCACCAAACAGTCAGCAATGGGGGTGAAGAGGTGGGTAGGGAGACACACAGTTTGGGATGTTACTGTGCAAACTTGAGCAGTCAGTACTACAGTGTTCATCACAGCCTGGCACTGTGTGGGAAACTGATGAGACAAAGATGACTAAAGCTTTGACCTATAAAACAAAGGTGTCATTGCTGCTGCCCTATGCAAAAACGCTATAAATGATATCTTCAGAAAGTCTGAATGATGCTAGTTTAGGAGCAGCTAAGATTGGCATCTCCCTTTGAAACCTTTGTGAAAGGTACATCCTGTCTTTCCAGTTCAAGTTGACTGACTGTCACTAGTGGGGTAAGTGATGACTGAGGTGCAGGTGTCAGTCAAGGAACTGGTTTGTCAGCTCTTGGGAGTAAGGGAAAGGAGGTCAGCATTACACTATTGGGGATGAGCAGAGTGAAGTAGGAAACAAGATGCATGCTAAGTAGAGAGAAGAAGAGGAAGAACGGAAACATAGAGCAGAAGAAGAATGTAGTCATTGGAGCACAAGTAAAAATAACTACAAATCTCACTTCCTGTAGCTCTCCTCGCACTGATCCACCTAGGAATGAGAAAGATGGGTTCTGATAGTCACAGAGAACAAAGCTTTCTTTGGTCTATGACGCTGAACACAACTTATTCCACTTTCTCTGCCAGTATCCACTCCCTTCTTTCTCTCCTATAGTTATTATTTGAAAGTGTAATCTTACTTTATCTATAAAAATGTTGATGGATTGCAAGGAGTTTTCAGACTGAATGAGCGACTTCCACTCCAGCTTCATTTCCACAATAACTCGTCCTCAGGCATTGGGTCTGAGTATACTAAGAGAATGTATACATTCTTTAGACGGGTAGGTGGTAGAGAAAATGGCACTGGGTCATGAACAAATAATAAATAGACTTTTCAGAGAATCTCTAAAAACTGATGTTTCTTTTAGAAATATTTCTGTTCTTGGTTCTCTAAGTGATGTGATTCTTTGGATATTGTTAAAAGCAAAAATGCTTCGCTTTCGCTTAAGAAAGTTACCACAGTTCAGTAATTCCCAAGTAGACCTGTAATAATATGAGCCAAAGAAAGACTCGTCATTTGTTAGTCAAAGGGGTTTGGAAGTAGGAGGAAGTGATAACTGTGGCAAATTGCCTCAGTTAGGTGGCCCAATGTGAGACTCAAAGCAGCTAGCTAGCTAGTACTGAAGGATTTCAAGGGAAATGCTGGCAAAATGGCTTGACTGGTAAAGGTGCTTGTCTCCAATCCTGATGGCCTGAGTTCAGTCTTTGGGATCCACACAGTGGAAGGAGAGACTTGATTCCTGCAAGCTGTCTTGTAACCTCCACATGTGTGTCCACTAACAGCCACGAACCCCAGCTCACACATTCATGGGCACAAGTGCATGGACACACACTAAATCAAATGTAATTTAAAAAATTACACACAAGTTGTCAGCCTGGGGGAGATGGAAGTGTTCTGAGAGATGAGAGCAATACACACCTGCATTGATAGAATACAAATGACCTTGAGATTCTCCATTTGTCTGGAAGTGAGCACCTCAGACTTAAGCATGCCGCTGTCTCTAACTAGCATGGCACCTGGCATATAGCAGGTGTTCAGAAAACTATCATTAAATGATTGAATAAAAATATTTGAGATCCATGAATGCATCTCAGGAGCTAAGGATATCCCTGTGATTCCTAATGGCACAAAATTTGCCCTCCAGGAATAAAAGAAATCCTTTTTTTTTTTTTTTACTTTTAATGAGCTCTCATGTAACCGTGACTTGATTTTTGAGTTGTGCTCCATATTAACTGGAAATTTATTTCAAAACAACTGGCTCCAAGTAAGATAAAATTATTTTCCCATTTCATTGCCCTATTAAAAAAAGACAGATTATTCTGGAATCTGGGGACTGAGCCTAACTAGGGACAATAGCAGATTATCAAAGGTCAGCACTGAGACAAAGGAAAGTATTTTGCAGAGTTGACCTCCTTGAGGGAGCACACAACTGTCACTGAAGGATAGAAACAGAAATCCAGCTCATTCAGAATTTTCTAGCCCTCTAGACATAGAGTTGAAACCTGGAGGGAGGAGAGGATTGCAAAGTCACAGCTCTAGTGTAGTCACGAGAACGTTCAAACACACTAGTTTAACACTGGGACAGTAAGGACGAGGTAAGCAGTGGAGTTTAACATTTGTTAGTGATAAAGAATGATGGAAGACATGCAGATATGTGGGTATGTTTATAGTTTAGTGGCTGAGAGCAAGGTTGGTGGTGGAAGTCCATGTGGTTTGTACCTTGACCCTACCCCTTAGTACTGCTATGTGGTTTAGGGCAAGGCTTCTGTGAGACCACATGTCTTATATTAGGAAAATTGCTTAAAACATTGCCTGGTATATAAGAAGTGCTCAATAAATACCAACTTATGCTACTATTTTTAAATGTTCTCTCGAAGTTCTAACAAGGCTAATATTTGCTTAAAATACTTCAGTAGTTCCTCATTTACTCCCAAGAACTTCAAGTTCTTAAGCACAGCCCACTGGGGGATTCCAGGCTGGCCTCTTCTCACCCCGTCACTCTGCTCAAGCTCCCATAGGACTCCAGCTTCACTTAATGCTCTTTGAGGTGACTTCTCTTACATCACTATACACTCTGTACATTATCCTGTTACATCACGGTCCACTCTACACTTACATCACTGTATACTCTATACATTATCCCCTTACATCACTATGCACTCTATACATTATCCCCTTACATCACTATATACTCTACACTTACATCACTATACACTCTATGCATTATCCTCTTACATTATGGTCCTCTCTACACTTACATCACTGTACCACTATACACATCCTCTTCCTTCTGCTAGAAACTGTAGTAAGGAGGGGCTGCTTGTTGGTCCTGGCCACCCGGCTAGCTTACACCCCAAATAACCACACAGAAATTGTATTAATTAAATTACTGCTTGACCCATTAGCTCTAGTATCTTATTGGCTAACTCTCACATATTGATTTAACCCATTTTTATTAATCTGTGTATCACCATGAGGTCGTGGCTTACCAGCAAATGTCCAGTATGTCTATATCCAGCGATGGATACATGGCATCTCCTGACTCTGCTTTCTTTTTCCCAGAATTCAGTTCTGTCTTCTCTGCCTACTTAAGTTCTGCCCTATCAAAAGGTCCAGGCCATTTCTTTATTCATTAACCAATGAAAGCAATACATAAACAGAAGAATCTCTTACACCATTTTCCCTTTTCTGTTTAAACAAAAATGAAGGCTTTAACATAGTAAAATTACATATAACAAAACATTATCAAGCAAGAATTGCAGTTACAACATTTATATCTACTTTATCTTTTATCATAACTAAGGAAAACTATAACTATAAATTCTTCATCTCCATCAAAGACTTCTGAAGGATAAGTGCATTGTAAGCAACTTCCAAAATTCTAGAATTGACAGAGACATCTTGATTCCTGGACAGTCACCCAAAGTTCTTCTGTACCATTGGGGCTTCCATCTTCAGCCTACAGGCCCATAGTATCCAGAAGACTTTTCCAAGAAGCAGGAAAATTCAAGAACAGTTCAGTCACTTTCTTCTGTATCCTGCAGAATGTCTCGCAGACTCTTTCATGAAGCAGGAACCCCAAAGGATCAGTAAATCCTTCCCCCTCCTTGCCTGGCTAATAGCTAATTGTCCAAAGACCAGCTCGGAAATCACCTCTCCCAAAAGTTTCCCTCCATCCCCTAACAGGATCAGCTTGGCTTAGGTACCCCTCCCACAGGCTCTTACTTGCCATGTCCCTCTGCACCATGTCCCTTATCTAACTCCACCAACACATTTTCCTTCTCCTCATCCCACAGCATCTTTTTTTCTCCAACATATCATCAGTAAGTATCAAGAGAGGTGCTGCAAAAACAAATTCTTGGACTTTTAGAAACTTTTAAAATCAGAGCTTTAAAAGATGAGGAGACTTTAAGATGAGAAGACAATGGCTGGAGAGATGGTTCCATGGGTAAAACGCTCGCCTGGAAAGTATGAGGACCAGAGTTCAGATCTCCACATAAAAGCAGTGTAGGCATGCCAGCTGCCTGCAATCCCTACATTCAGGAGACAGGATTCAGGGGCATCCTGAATCAAGCTGCCTAGCTAGTCTAGCTCATTGGTGAACCCTGGGTTCAACTGAGAGGCTATGCCTCAATAAATAAAGCAGAGCACCATTGTCAAAGAAACTGAATGTTGACCTCAGGCCTCCACATCTATGAGCACACGTGTAGCACAAACTCTCTGACATACACACATGTACCTACACACATATAAGCACACCATACACATTTACACAAATATAACAATTTCTAAAACTGAAGGGTCTTAAAAATGAAGTATCCTACAAGGATCAGTATGGTAAAGAACTGGGGCCCAAATAAAAGCAAACTGGTCTTTCATCGTGTCTCCACCCTCTTGGGAGCCCCTCTTAGGACCCCCCCTCTCAGACCCTTCTTCCTCTCTCCCCTCCCCTGCCCCATGTGAGGGCCTGGACTCACTTCCTTTCTACTATTCCAGCTCTCCTGCAGTGAGTGAGAAAATGTCAGGAGTCACATTCTTCAGTGACCTAGGTTTTGAGGCTGTTACCTGATCCTGCTGCATTTCCTGTGAGCTCCCATTAGGCTGAGTCTGATTCTCAACAGGGAATTCTGGGTAGTCAAGATCTTAGGTCCTTCTAAGCAGCTTAGGATGCTCAGAGGTAAGCAATACCAGGGTTTTCCTGATCTAGACAATGCAGAGCCTGTAGGTCTGACTAGCAACTCTGGATTATTATACTCATTGTCTTTCCGGTCCGAAGCAACCCACAGGGCCCCAGGTAATCCTTTAAGTACCCTGTGGATGGAAACACCAATATGCTACACACTGATTAGAAACATGATAATTCAAGGTCAGTCAACACCTCAGGGCAGAAGTAGGAACCCAAGAGGAGCTCCAGCCAACAGGGGTGCTGGGCTCCCAGAACACTAGCAAGCAGCTGCTGTTGCTGCTGCTGCGGCTGTTTCTCCTTCTTCTCTTTTGTTCTTTGGTATTTTCCAATCTGACCACAGGATAGAAACCAAAAGTGGATCAATAGGCCAGTTAAAGACAGAAATCACACATCTGAGTAATATTTTACAGTGAACAAGTCATGAGTGACCTTCATAAAATCTTTACCAACTTGTTCCCACAAGCTGCCGGTAACTTAGCACAAACAGAAGCCCCAAGCTACCCAAGGGAATCCCCGTTTCTTTCTTTGGCATTTGAAAGCCTCCCCCAGTAAAAATCCAAAAGTAATATTAGGAGAAAACGAGGAAGAAAAATTTTAAGGTGGGTTCAGTCCAGTAAACCGTTTGCCCCATGAGCAAGAGCACCTGGGTTTGGATCTCTACAGTCACATAAAAAGTCAAGTGTTGTATACCTGCAGGCTGGAGGTGTAGAGACAAGCAGAGAGACCTGTGGAAATCACTTCAAAAAGACAAGGTGGAGAAGATAGAGGACAATACTTTGACATCAGCCTCTGGTCTTTATACGCACGTGAAAACACACACATGTTGTAGAATATTATTTTAACTATATAAATATGTGTTACATTTGTTCATGCTACAGAATATTACTTTAACTGTGTGAAGGTGTGCTATTTTTGTTTATGCTACATTTATTTAATGATGTAAGGATGTGTGCTTAATTATGTAAAGATGTGTTGCATTTGTTTCACCCTGGCTACCTAAGGCACCTGATTGGTCTAATAAAGAGCTGACTGGCCAATAGCTAGGCAGGAAAAAGGATAAACAGGATAGCAGGCAAAGAGACTAAGTAGGAGGAGAAATCTAGGCTCTGCGGGAAGAATAAGAGAAGGCAAGAAAGAGGGTCATACCCAGGGCAAGAAGCCAGGCAGACACCAGACAGACAGAGAAACAGTGAAAATAAGACATACAGAAGTAAGAAAGGTAAAAAGGTAGATAAAGAGAAACAGATTAAATAATGTTAAAAAAGAGCTAGCTAGAAATGTGCCTAAGCTAAGCTGAGCATTCAAAACTAATAATAAGTCTCTGCGTCATAATTTGGGAGCTGGTTAGTGGCCCAAAAGAAGAAGCCTGGTGTACACACACACACACACACACACACACACACACACGCACGCACACACGTGCACTCACAGACTGGCGCATACATACTTGAGAGCAAAGAGGATTATTTCTAATTACTTGAACACTTTTATTTGTGTCATTTGTGTTATGCCAAGAACAGATTTTTTGGGGGGGCCAGGGTGTGGGCAATAAACATAAAGGTAAGTGGGTCATTCTTTCCACTCTCCCATGGTTTAGACCATCCATTAGTTTAAAACACAACCCAAACCTTGTCCATTTATCATGCTGCTAGGATGAATAGGGTTCCTGCTCAGGCATGTTTAGGAAGGATGTATTCTATGGCATGTGTTCTTGCAAGACACCTTTAAGCCTAGTATGATTCCTTATGCCAATACGTCATAAGCAGAGCCCAACAGAATGGTATGCTGGCTGTGGACTGCAAGACCACCCTGGGGCCAGGCTCCACCCCAAGCACATCTGCTCACTTCCCTCACTGGACTGCCATCTCTGAAAGGCAGGGGTTTTGCTTGGAGAGGAGTCAGGGGCCCACAGGAGTGGTACAAAAGGCAGGTCTCAGCCTAGTCGTCCACATATACACTTAATGTTCTCTTTGCTAATGGTTCTCTACTTTTTTTTTTTTTCGAAACTCATATTTTTCACATCTGGATGTCCTTTAAGGATGCAGCCACACTCATTTGTCAAGATCAAAAATTTAAGCTTACCTTCAAAGTCAAAAAACAACTTTGAATTTTTCAAGATACAGAAAGTGATATCCTGCTCCTGCAGGCACATGTCACCCTATACATCAGAGGACAAAGCCACACTTCAGGCTCTCTGAAAAGGGAAGTCGGAGGCATTCAAGCAATCTGGAGAAGGCGAGACACAGCCAGAAATAAAGATCTAGCTTAAGCTGGAGTGTGACAAGCATATTTTCACCCCAGTGTTTACCATAACTAAGCTGACTGGCCCAGTGTTTTCCGCCTTTCTCTTAGTTCTCTGTCAGCACAGGACTCGTTTCTCCCGTAGGCACAGTCCCACAGACACCAACAGAATCGGCCCAGCAGGTTAGGTGGCCAGTAAATAGCAATCAGATTTAGTGATGACTCATCAGCTAGAAGGCACTATGCTCGGCACTGGGAAATCAGAAGAGAATCTGAAGCTTGTCACTTCTTACTGAAGAGAAGAAGGGAAACAGCTAAACAAACCCCCAGGGAACAGTAGGAGAAAGCAGGAGCTATGAGACCAATTTCAACCTAATCTATCGGGCTGAGGGGTGGGGTTGGGTGAAAGAAACACAGATCTAGGGACTATAACATACCAAGGACTTGGCAGGTGCTTACCGATCCAAAGCAAAGGCACAGTGTGGGGACCAACAAGGAAGTTCAGCAGCCAGAGTAAAAGGGCTGTGAGGAGAACATGCAGATCGGAACTGAATAATGATTCCCGTATCAGAATATTTTACTTTCAACCAGAAAGATCTAAAGGCTGAATCATCAACTTTTTACTCAACTCATTTTGGTGGTGACTAAATATCAGTTAGGTTAAGGGAAGTTTACCATAAGCCATCTGTCCTGATCTATGAAAAGAAAGCTTAAAAAATGTCAAGGTCAGAAAAAGTACTAGCCAAGTTTCTACCGCCTGCTTTTCTAACTCTGATGGAAAAACAAAGGCCACCAGCAAGTGTCAATCACACAGGAATGTGCTGGTGCAGCTCTAGGGCTGGGCATGCTCCCAGCTCTCTTTTCTTTTGGTCTGGTGAGTTTGCAAACAGCCTGCTTTCTCTTGAGATGTCAGGTCTCATACCCAACTCGCAGCTTAACCAAGCGCAAGCAAGCGTACCACTGCTTTCATGAATCCTTCTCCACAGTACATTCTCTCTGCCCCACCCACGATGCCCTGGGCCCCTTAGAGCTGCACAGCTCTTTGGAGACAGAAAGTCTGCAAGAAGGGAGCCCATCTATGGGGCGAGGGCGGGGGGGGGGGTTGTTGGCGTGGAGAACGACAAATGAGGGCGTGGCTAGAAGATTTCTCTCCCCAATAAGCTTTAGGAGGGAAAAGATAGTTCATCATTTTAGGCAATTCCTTGAAAATTTTAGTGTAAGAGAGCAGACTTCAGATCCTTGTTCACATAGAAAATAATAGCATTCTTAGGTGTCCAGGTTAACATTTAGCATGGATCATAGCACGTAACCAACACAGTAATCTTATAGTGTTTGTTGTTATTGTCCTGCTCTCTCTGAATTTTCTCACTATAAAATGGAGATTGTAGCTTCTAATAGTCATGTAGGCATCAGCAACTAAATAATGAATAAACCTCAATTAGGAGGGAATCATGAGGCAGATAAAATGAGACCAAAACTGAACTTAGGTATGTGGATCTCAAAATCTGCTTTTTTTTGGTTTTTGAGATAGGGTTTCTCTGTAACTTTGGAACCTGTCCTGGAACTGGCTGGCTCTGTAGATCAGGCTGGCCTCGAACTCAGAGATCGTCCTGTCTCTGCCTGAATGCTGGGATTAAAGGCATGAGTCACCACCACTCAGTTTTCTTAATAGCAGTGTCGTTGCCCCCCCATAGCCCTCCTGTCCTGTCCCCCCTTGTCCTTCTCTCCCTATCCCCCTTTCGTCAGCCCCCTGCTCTACAGCGAAACCAAAGAGGAACCAATGAGTTGCTAGATAGACACCAGGAATCCCTCTGGCTAGTTCCCGCAACCACTGGCTCTCTCAATGTGTTCCCTAGTAACATCCCAGGAGCTGGTAAAAAATGCTTGTGCCTAGACCCTCTGCAGAGCTACAAGATAGAACACAGGCTCTACCATGTTTAAGTCTACCATGGATTCACAAGCCCCCAGGGCACTCTGAGGAACACTAATTGTCAGAAGTCCTGGTCCAGGCTCTCAGTTTTCTATTCCCTCACGCCTACTACACACCAGGCTCCACAGGTGAATGTAACTCTCGGGTTTTTTTCCCTACTGCTTTATTACTGTCTTCAACCTATTTTTCCTTTGCTTTGGTAAAGGTACCAAAAGGAGCTGAATACAGGACTGACTTCTACTGCCCCTAGTCTTGCTCTGGGAAACCCCACTGGCCATTGGCTCTGAGGAGCCCTCCGGTTTTATTAGCCTTCTCTCCCCACACCCAGACCTCACCAGGACTATATCTGACCTGGTAAAAGGAACCATTTATTCAAATTCTCTCCGGAGGGAAAAAGCTTTTTCTCGGACCTTGGTCCAGGTTACAAGAGCCCTTTATATCCGTACCAGTTTTATTAGACTACCAAACAGGGGAGGATATGGTTTTTTCCTTCACATATTTAGTTTTAAAAGTGGCTTAGTGCAGAGAGACGAGGCATTCCGTTGACCAGTGACAAGAGTGACCTATGGCCGGCATTTCCACTATGCAGAAAGCAACCAGAGCGATCATGGGTCATGGATCCTTTGTGCAGCACGAGATACCCTGAGATCAGGGTCATGTGATTAGTCAGCCCCTCTGGGAAGGGCTGACTCAATGCTCCTATTCTGTAAAATGGGCATGTGAATATCATTGCTTGCGTTCCATAGACACACACCTGGTGAAGCAAGGAGACCTGATGTCACCTAAGAACAATTCACTCTTAGACAATTTGCCTTTAATTAGCAGTACTTCCATTTGTCAGGGGAGGTGAGCTGGAAGCTTTCTGGAAACTTTGACATTTGCCTTCAAGTCTCCCAGGGAGAAACATAATGGCACTGATACACCTTCTCCCAGGAAAAACGAGAATCCTCCCTCCCTTTGTAAAATGCCCACAGGGAAAGACTTGGTGGGTAGCCTCTGATTGTGTGCCAGGAGAGGGTGGAGCAGGTTGTACCTGCCTACCCAGCCTCCACCGATGAAATGTCAGCCAGAAAGTGAAATATCCCTCCCTGAAGCCACAACGTCATGTTTGGTGCCCATTTCCTCTTGAGAAGGAAGGCAGCCAGAGCCTGACTCAACTCCCAGGACCAGGGAGGCTCTGCAATGACTGGATGCCACCATTATTCTAAATATTATTTTTGTCTTTGAAAATGTATACATTTATCCAGTGCATGTTGATCATATTTATCCACTACCACCAAGTCCTCCTAGTGCCCCTACCCCATCTCCCTCCCAGATGCATGTTTTCTTTTTCTCTTTTCTTATTTTTGTTCTTAATAACTGAGCCTATTAATGCTGTCCTGAGCACTCTTACTTAGACCTCTGTCAGGGTTGACATAACAGTCCTGGGAGACTGGACTTTGCCACCTTCCTCTGAATGCTCCCTTGCAAAGGGCTGCATGTGTCATTGTCTCCTGATGGATGGGAAAGCAGTAGGTGACAAATTCCACTGAGAAGACGGATGTGGCAGTGTTTGGCCGAGTCAGTGGCAAGAGGTGTCTGGTCATAGAATGAAGGATCACCCCGTGTTGCTGATCAGTTTCTTCCAGCCACTCTCTCTTTTCCATGGACATATTTGGACGTCAACCAGCCCTGACACTTGAGAGAATGTGATCCTTTACAAAAATTAGTCTGTTAACTTCTCAGTGCCTCGAGTTCCTTAAAACCATCTTTATTGGGATGCAAACAGTCTATGGGAAATAAGCCGATTAACACAGACAAATGTATAGCGCTCCATGTGTGTAATGTGACAGGCAGCAGCATTAATGACACAATACTTCTCATAGTCCTCTGGAATGTTGAAGTTGCAGGCTGAATGAGAAAGAAAGATCATGGAATAGTAAGGTACTAAAGGAAGTTATTTAGCTGTTTCCCACTCCCATCCATGGCTCAACTTTTCCCTTCTCTCATCTTAAAGAGATAGTATCCCTTTTGTTACTATCTTAATGAAATCTCAGAATTGTTTTCTAACACTGTGGCTACCACGCCAAGTGGGTGAGCTTCTGTGGCCTGGGCTATGTGACTGCTCAACTCACCCCCCACAGAAATACTTCCAAGGGTCAGATCCATTTGGTGATTCTTTTTTTTTTAGATTTATTTATTTATTATGTATACAGTGTTCTGCCTGTATGTATGTTTGCAGGCCAGAAGAGGGTACCAGATCTCATTACAGATGGTTGTGAGCCACCATGTGGTTGCTGGGAATTGAACTCAGGACTTCAGGAAGAGCAGTCAGTGCTCTTAACCTCTGAGTCATTTCTTTAGCCCCCATTTGGTGATTCTTAAAATTAGCGTGTTTGACCTTTGAACTATGTTTCCAGTGTATTTTAAGGGGACTTAATCAGCACATACATGCACACACACACGTATATGCGCGCGTGCGCACACACACACACACACACACACACACACACCCTAGTTGCCAAATCTGTTCTTCATCTGTGACTTAGTGTTTCAGAAAATCAAGGCTTCCATATGATGTGCCCATAAGATCACAACTTAATCCACATTTCTAGGTATCTAGTTTTGTTCTAAGGAAATTTCCTAGTGGCTGGAAGACTGAAGATAGGATCCCAAAAGGCCATGCCAACAACTTGATGCTCTGTGGTGGAGGAACACTTGTCTTGTATGTGTCCTTGACACAAAGTAAATTCAAAGATTCTTTCTTAGCACTTCCAGGAGATTACTAGAGGTGTCCTCTAATATAACCCCAGTAGCACAGACACTGAGAGAAACAATTAATAAATGGGACCTCCTGAAACTGAGAAGCTTCTGTAAAGCAAAGGACATGATCAACAGACAAAACAGCACCCTACAGAATGGGAAAAGATCTTCACCAACCTCACGTCAGACAGAGGACTGATCTACAAAATATACAAAGAACTCAAGAAATTGTTCATCAAAAGAACAAATAATCCAATTAAAAAATGGGGTACAGACCTAAACAGAGAACTCTCAACAGATGAATCTAAAGTGGCTGAAAGACACTTAAGGAAATTGTCAACATTCTTAACTGTCAGAGAAATGCAAATCAAAACAACTCTAAGATTCCATTTTGCATCTGTAAGAATAGCCAAGATCAAAAACACTAATGACAGCTTATGCTGGACAGTATGTGGGACAAAGGGAACACTTCTCCATTGCTGGTGGGAGTGCAAACTGGTACAGCCACTTTGGAAATCAGTATGGCAATTTCTCAGAAAATTAGTAAACAACCTTCCTCAAGAACCAGCAATACCGCTGTTGGGTATATAATCAAAAGATACTCAATCATACCACAAAGACATGTGCTCAACTATCCTCATAGCCGCATTATTTGTCATATCCAGAACCTAGAAACAACCTACATGCCTCTTGACCAAAGAATGGATAAGGAAAATGTGGTACATTTACACAATGGAGTACTACACAGTAGAAAAAATAATGACATCTTGAAATTTGTAGGCACATGGATAGATCTAGAAAACATCATAGTGAGGTAACTCAGACCCACAAAGACAAATATCATCTGTACTCGCTCATAAGTGGCTTTTAGACATAAAGCAAAACCAAACAAACAAAAAAACAAAAACCAGCCTACCATTCACAATCCCAGAGAACCTAGACAACAATGAGGACCCTAAGAGAGACATACATGGATCTAATCTACATGGGAAGGAGAAAAACACAAGATCTCCTGAGAAAATTGGGAGCATGGGGATCATTAAAGAGGACAGAAGGGGAAGGGGAAGAAGAGAGGGGAACAGAGAAGAATATATAGCTCAATAAAAATAATAAAGAAATTAAAAAACAAGAATTAAATTTGGATTAGGGAGAGGACTTAGTGGATGAAACACTTGCTATCCAAATATTATAAGCTGAAAATAAAAGACTCTTACCAGAAGAATATAGCTTCAATATGAAGGGCACAAGCATAGGGAATAGTTTAGAAATCATGCAATGCATTCCTCTTCTTTTAATGCACTTAGAAGTCAAAGACCCTTATTTACATGTACTATGGGCAAACACCTCACTCCAAAGAATGTATCTAGTTACCTGTTAGCAACCTAGAACTCCCACCTGTGTCAGCTGCATTCACACCTTACCCTAAGCAATGGAAAAAGTTCCTCTTCCCCTTTATGACCATCAAACATAGATTCTATTCAATCATAAAGCGCTTATGTCAAGGTAAGGGAGTAGGAAGGCCAACTGGCCTGAACTGCAGTTTTTGTTTGTTTAGTTTTTAAAAGATTTATTTGTTTTTACTTTATGTGTATAGGTGTTTTGCCTGCATGTATGTCTGTGCACCACATGCGTACAGCATCCATGGAGGCTAGAAGAGGGCATTGGGTCTCTAGTTACAGATGGTTGTGAGCTACCATGTGGGTGTTAATTAAGCTCAAGTCCTCTGGAAGAACAGTTAGTGCTCTTAACCACCGAGCCATCGCTCTACCCCAAGAACTGCTTTTGAAATTAATGCAAACTATGTCCTCATTCTGAATAAAGCCTCCCTGCTACTTTGCCATCACATGTACTCTTACTGAATTCTTAAATAAGATACCAAGAATCTAGAAACACTCAGCCCAGAACCTGACCACTAAGCAAAATATCCTTTTTCACTGAAGAATAAGAAAACCATATGCCCTGTGTAGAAAAACTCAAGCCATCCTACCTGCCACATGGATAATAAAGGCCAAAGAATGAGCAAGCAGGTAGGAGTAGAGACTACAGAAGTGTCTGGGAGTGTCCCTAAATCATGAGACCGGACCAAGGACAAATTCTCCACAGAATGATGTGATGACAGAGTACACACAAGTTAAGTCTTTGGAGCAAAGTATTGGAGAATCCATCTGTGTAGTATGGAAAGTGTCTCATGGAAATCGGAACATTTAGTTAATGGCTACTAACTGGAAAATTAACTTTAGGAGGGAGAACACATAGAATATAGCCCTTCAACATACCAATGATTAGGTCATTGCATTTTCTATAAACCTTAGGTGAGATTCAATTGGACTGGACTAAAACAGAACCTTATAGATTTCCTGAGTTACTGTGAAACAGAGTCTTGTCTCACTTCAAGCGGGGGAGGTATTTTAAATCATCTTTCCACTCTCTGGGAGTTGTACCTCCATCCCAAAGAGCAGCTACTCTTCTGAAGTCGATTGTCCACAAAGCCACTCCATTATGAGAGCGGCGATGTGTGTAGCATGCATCCTTTCAAGCCTGACTCTTGAACAGAGGTAGCCAGAGAGTGTAAGTCATTCTCTATCAAAATCAACTTGAAGTATGGGTTCTCTTTCAGGTGGATGAGCTTCAAAATGACCTGAGGCAAAGCTTAGCCATTGCCAACTTTACTGAAGCTGAATGTGTTGTAGCCAGAGACTACTGCATTTACGGACCTGGAGCGGTAGGGACAATCTCTTCAGGCTGAGGAACATTGTCTGAGTGGTTGAGATGTTCTTTATTTGTAAGACTGTTATCATTAAGACCCCCCCCAAGTGACTCCTACGGCTTGTGTATTGAAGGTTTGGTCCCCAACATGGCAGTATTCAGAGTGCTCAAAGATGGGACCTTTGGGAGGAAACTGGATCATGAGGGTTCTGATGTCATTAATGGTTTGATCCATTTATGGATTCTTCAGGGGAAACTGAGAGGTGGTAGAAACCCAAGGAAGTATGGGACAAAAGAAGCAGACCATTGAAGGCATGAACCTGAAGGGTGCATTTTACCCCTGGCTCCTTACTCTAAGTCTCTACTTCCTGGCCAGTGGAGATGAGTAATTTCTGCTGTTCTATGCCTCTGCCATGGTGAGCTACCTCACTATAGGCCCAGAGAGAGCTTCTGGGTCAGTCATATGCTGAAAATGCTGAAATCATGAGCCAAAATAAAGCATCCTGTTTTAAAGCGGGTATTTCCTGGGTGTTTTGTTACAGCAACAGAAAGCTGGCAGACACAAGCATTTTCCTCCACACTGGCAAAATAGACGCATTTGGCAAATCTTTCCATGCCCGCTGTGAGAGTTCCTGATAATACACTTGAGTAGCACTTTGAGTGCCTGCTAAGCAAGACGTTGAGCTAATAGAATTTTGTAGCCATCAACCTGACTGACAGTCCTAACAGTTCCTCATGAATAGCGAAGAGAACTAGGCTTGAAACAGATAGGGCTGTGAACTATCCAGCCAAAAACGGCCAAGTGGCTCCTCAAGCTAAAATGCAGCCTCCGACACAGATCTCTCCAATTATGGCTAGCTAGGCACGCTTCAAATGATCTCCGTAGGAGATCTTGTTACTGGAAGGCAGAGATGTTCGCCTCTCTACCTGAATGCCCATCACAGACTGTTCCAGAAATAACTCGGGGGCAGTACTACTCTTAGACATTAGACAAAAAGTTGTGGCTTCTCCTAAGTGCCAAAATTTGCCTTGCAAGCTTCAGTGAATTTAAAAGTGGGAGAGGGGAGGAAGAAATTGAGTCACTAACAAAGCACAACTTATTCTAAGTCTTTGGGTATGGGAATGTCAAGATTTGAACTCTTTTATTAGTCAACTTTTTATAACAGATGCCTGCAATAATCAGTGTGTAAAGTTATCTTGGTAGTTCTGTAGCTGATTGGCCCCTGCTGCTCTTGGGTCTCTGTTGAAGCAGCATAGCATGGGCTAGAACGCACCCCAGAGCAAAACTACTCATCTTGTTAGCAGGAATGGAAGGGGTTGGTTTCTCTAGCCTGTCCAAGGACACAGGCCTCAGTGGCCTAAATACCTCTCATTAGGCCCCACTTTTCAACATCTCACAATTGCTACCACTCTGGAGACCAGATCTTTAACACACAGACCTTTGAGGGGAGTTCAAGGTTCAAGCAACAGCACTTTCCATGGAGACTCACTGGTGTCGGCAGCTTTTCTCATGCCTATTTTCCAGAACACTCATCCTTATCTCCTAAGAGACATCAACTAGAATAATAGTGTCCTAAATCTTCTCATGAAGTAAGACAGTTAGAGCCTAAAGAGTGGCAGCCAGCGAGACCTCTCCATACAGCCTAAGGAGGCTAATGGGGAACCCGGAACAAGGTAAGGCAGGAACATTGCATGCACATATCATTTTTTCTTTTTAAATATTTGTCTAACATTAAAAGAAAACCCAGCCTGTGAGAACAGCACTATTATGCGGCTGTGGACTTAAACCTGTACCACTTAGACTTGTGTAGGGATCTTAACTCAGCTGCTGTTCTTGGATCTCCTAGCATATGCACAAGGATGCCATGCTTCCTGAAGGCAGCCCCCAGCCACTGACTGATGAACCATGCAGGGACCATTAAGGCAGACTCATTACATGTAAGATGAAGGACTCTCCCCATAGGTGAGTTTGGCTTGAGAGCAGCCTATCAATTTGACCAAGGCTTTACTGGAACTGTTCTTTAGTTCAAAGATCTTTCTGACTTCTCTTCCTCTGCCCCTTCCTGGTTGGTAAGCGTGAGATCATGGTCTGCTTGCTCTCTTTACTTTCTCCTGTGTTCCATCCCTCTTTATTGCTCTCACTGGCATTGATTCCAATAAATCTCTTACACACTAAGAGATCAACTAAGAACAACTTCTCAGAAACCTGAATTAACATATTCAATGACAACCGTGTATGGTTATTATCAACAATAATCTATTAATTTTATTTTTCTATAAAAGATACTACCAGAAATGAAGGGTAGAGAAAGAATAGTAAGAGATACAGATCTTGGTTTCTACCACCAGAAAGCCATTCACTGACTAGGTACCATGAGTCCCATAGATACAATGATGAACAATAGAAAAAAAAAAACAGGGCATACTTCTAATAGCATAGTGTCATTGCGTGTTTACACAACTGCCTGTATCTCAGCAAGCCTGATTTTTTCCCAACTGTAAGGCATACTATCTGGCTGTGAAATGATAGTAGTGAGTCACACGAAGCATAATTTAAAACAAAAAAAAAGAAGATACTAGAAGACAGCATGTATCATATATAATATGACAGTATGAAACTTTTATATGTGCACATTTTAAACCATCCACACAAATACATGTGGACAATGGTTTACACTGTAAAATGTGCTTGTTATGTCAGTTAAGAACTGAATCGCAAGTTAGCCCATGTGCTCCTTAAAAGCAGAGGCAGTGATTTAGGGATGTGTCCCAGCAGACTCTGAATAGCTGTAGGTTCTCAACAGTTATTTATTGATGATGTTTGCTTAGTAAGGAAAGAGAAAGTCATCTTTCTCTTTAAGAATAAGCTCCATTTAGCAAAGTAGAGGAAGAGAAAGAGGAAGAACACGCCAGAGCTATGACATAATCACAGACTCAAAGGTCAGAATACTCAGGTCTTTTTCAGTGAACTGGAGGTTCCATGGAGTCAGTGGATCTCTAGATTAACTAATCTATCTGTACAAAGAGAAATTAAGGAAGGAAATGGTAGTCAGAAATTAATGACAAAATGACCAGTAAGCTTCCTCAAGCATGATTTTTTTTGTGATGAAGTAATTAAGTAATAATGTAAAAATCACATACATGCCGAGTTGGGGGGGTGTTTCATTTAAAGATCTCAACCCATATTTCTTTTTTTAAGATTTTAAACATTTTTACTTTTATATGAATTAGTATTGTGCCTTCATGTATGCAAGTACACCACATACATGCAATGCCTCTGGAACTCGGAAGAGGGTGTTGGATCCTCCTGGAACTGTAGTTATGGTGGTTGTGAGCCACCATATGGGCTCTGGGAGCTGAACCTGGGTCTTCTACAAGAGCACCAAGTACTCGTAACTGCTGAGCCATCTCTCTTGGCCCTCATTTCATACTTTTGTTATAGACTTTTCATTTCAGACATTCTGGGAAGCAGGAACAGAGAAGCAGCAGTATCTTCACCCAATAGATGGCAGTGAAGCTTCTTAATTCTGCACCCCCGAAGTGAGCCACGTTAGACAGCTGGTCTGAAATGTACTTAGTGTCTGTAGGCTTCCTCTCCCAGAGTCCACTGTTTCTGTAAACGTGTACAGAGGCTCCCAGTTCCTATTTAGTATAACTATAGGTGTTTCTCTCTTTTTCAAAACTTAAAAATTATATTTTATTTACTTAATTATTCTATGTGGGAGTGGCTTAAGTGCTGCTGCTCCTTTGTGGCAGTCAGAAGACAACTTGTGGGCATCTTCTCTCTTCTTCCAACATGTGGAGCACTGGGAATTGATTTCACCAAGGTTGGTGGCAGAAGCCTTAACACATCAAGTCATCTTGTTGACTTCTAAATATTTATCTCTTGCAGGCAATTAATTGTGATAGATTCAAAGTCATGTCATGACCTCATCCCTTGGGAAGATGGGCTGATTAGATAGATGTTCTTTTTTAGTGTCACAAGTGTTTCTTATGGTGCCTAAAATTAAATCATAGTGTTTAAGAACTAAGACGTGGACTGGAGAGATGACTCAGCAGTTAAGAGCGTTGCTTGCTCTTCCAGAGGATCTGGGTTCAATTCCCAGAACCCACATGGTAGCTCACAACTCTCTGTAACTCAAGTTCCAGTGGATCCAACTCCCACACAAAGACATGTGCATAAAAATCGAAAGTTAAATATAAAAAAAGCTAAGATAGAACCAAATGATACCTAAATATTAAAATTGATTTCTAGTCCAATGTAGATTCATTCAATTAACCTACCTAAGTCTTCTGTCTTAGAATACACTAATCTAATTTTTCTTTTTGTCTTGTTTGCATCTCATCTCAAGAACCAATAAAGATATGACACAAGATCCGAGACACTGATTACCAAATCTGGCGAAGGCAGGTGGACTAGATGGCTCAGGGATTAAAGGTGCTATTTCTGCAAGCTTGGCAACGTGAGTTTAATTCTTGGAACTGAGGAAAAGGTAGAGGAAGCGAGTCCACTTCACAAAGTTGTCCTCTCACACTGCATACACACTGTTCGTTTATTTGAATCTGGTAAAAATAAGCAAATATCTCCCAAGACCCTTCAGCTTCTAGCTATTGCCTTTTGTTTGTGTCTGTAGACTGGACTTCCTACCACCATGCTTAGCCTAAGAGCAGGATCAAGGCTCAGTCCTGGTTTCACCTGACATGCTGGAATAGTGTTGACTGTTGACAGATAGACCAATTGCTGACCCCATAAAGAGCAGCTAAGCTGGTCATAATCCACACCTTTACTCTTGGCAAAACTGATTAATATTTCTCTAGTTGACTAAATGAAGACCTATTTGATGTCCAGCTCATCCACATTAAGTCAAAAACCTATGTGATGTCACGACTGACCTTGGTATTCCTAACCACCTCTGAGTAAAACTGTCCATGACGTTTTCAAATGTCATCATAATATATCACAAAGATATGAACAGAAAAAGACATGTTCAGTTAGCACCTACAGACTTTAAGGTCATGGATCTATAGAACATGGCAGTAAGCCAAAAGCTTCAAGCTATAGCTAGGTCAAGACTATCAATAAGAGACACTGGCCATAGGTCTCTAACCTACAGTGGCTGACTACTAAAGACTAATTCCTTTCCTCCTTCAGCTCCTCCTGATCATAAAAGCCTCTCTCTGCTTGGTGGGATACCCTCTAGAGTTGAAAGGCTGTACAACCTTGACTGCTAGGAGAGGCTAGGTGACATTTCTCAGGGAATGCCGAAAGAGTCTTTCAGAGTCCAGTTCTCCCTCATATCTACAGCAATATGAGAAGAATGGAAAACTGATGGAGATGGTCCCTCAGGCCTGTGTACCACCCAGTTACTTAGAAAGGGAGGACATGGTAGAAATACAGTTATGCAGGCCTTGTGACCTCTGCAAGAATGATGGCACACCCTCCCCCTTCCTCTCATGTTCTCCCAGCTCTTCTCTACATCCGTCCCAAGATTCAGATGTGTAATGCCTTCAGCATGCTCACTATTTCTTTAGTGCATGCTATTATTCTCTCTTTCTAGAATGCCTATGCCATTCTTGCTATCTTGCTATCTCAGCTGGGTATCAATTTCCTTTCTTGTGTAAGTTTTTTTTTCCTCTTCACTGTCATCCACTATGTTCTTATATGACCACCCTCCATCCTCAGGCACAAGACATGATATTGTGCCATCAGTTCCCTAGGCTTACTCCAGATGATAACACACTCTTACTTAACATATTCCAGGTATGATACTTAGAACATTAGTTCTCATATCAACCTTGTAAAAGAGGACTATTATTCTCACTTTATATATGTGAAAAATGAAGCTTAGGAAGGATTTGTATATGCTTAGGCTTAATAAAAAGGCTCAAAATTAAAGTTCAGATCTGACTCTAGGCTGTGACTCTCACCACTTTGTCACAGAACTCTCCTTTCTTCCAATTATGCTGCGAGTGCAGCTCAAAGGCAGGGATGAAGCCTTTTATTTCTGTATTTCCAAAGTCTACCATGGTGCCTGGAATGTATTGGCTGCTAGTAGATACTCAGTATTGTGTTTGGGGATAAAAAGTAAATGCTGGGGCTAGAGAGATGGCTCAGGGGTTAAGAGCACTTATTAATCTTGTAGAGGCCCTGAGTTCCATTCCCAGCATCCACATGGTATCCCATAACCGCCTTTAACTCCAGCTCTGGGGATCTGACTTCCTCTGCTGATCTCCTCCGTGAAACATCAGGTACACACATGGTGCACATACATACATGCAAGAAAACACTTATACACATGAAATAAATACATCTAGAAATAATGAAATTATTTTTTAAGAGGTGATAGTAATGAATTGTCACACATGGTTATGAGAATGCATTACCAATCTCAATGTACATTTGTTAACTCTGATGTCTATTTGGCAGGATTGATTAAGTCTAAAAGGAAAGATAATTCAAAGCTGCCTACAAGAGGATATTCTGTAACTTGACTGTGACTATAGCAAGCATGATTAGATTAGGTTAAATTACTGCACTGTTCAAAAGCAGGTTGAATGTCCATTGGAAGCAAAAATAGATTTAGGCAAATGGTTTTTACTCCCAGGAACTTGCACTAAAGTCTTAACAGGAGTTAATATTCCACTGACGTCTGTTTAGACAAATAGGTTGACCGCTTACAAAGCAAACAAATGATTCCAGCATGAGCTAAACTTCCTTACCAGGCAGGGATTGCTTAGAAAGCAGGTCTGGACTCAGGACAAGCTGGAAACAGTTTCTCTGTTGAGGTAGGAGGAAAGAACAGGCTGCTTTTGATGGCAAAGATAAGTTATTAACCTCCCCCCAACCCCGCATCCCCACCCTTGGCCATAGGCACAGAAAGGTTCAATCCATGCCGGAAGTGACCAGCTTCATAGAGATCTCCTCACCTTCCTGGTGGTGCTCCTCAGATGGACAGGGAAGACTACAGGCCCAGACTCTTCTTCATGCTTCCTTCATGAGCAATCAAATCAGAGATGTTTCTTCTTGTTCCTTAGGGAAATTTTTCTTACAAAAAAAGAAATTAAGCGTGTGTTGACTTGCATGAAATTTGAATTTCCCACCATGGCTGAGGACAGTGTCTCATTTCTGACACCAACTTCTAGAAACATCAAGCACAAATAGACCCTAACCCAACTCATGGAAATCTCAGCCCCCATCCCCCACCCCGTTGCAAAGCAGGAGGGAATGTGTGAGCTAGAATTGTCACACTCTCCTAGGGCAGAAAGCTCATACCAATCTCAAAGCTCGCTGACAGGAGGACACCAGCGCTCTTTCTGTTTTCTCTCGGTGGGCACATCACCAGGTCATCTGTGGCTTGCTTTCCAGGTTTTCTTGTCAGAAATGGGCTTACAAGTACTTGCAGTCATCGTCTTAGGTGCAGATTAACCCTTCTTGGTGTTCTAACCTCATGCTTCTTAGTCTGATGTTGGATCTTCCAGCTTTTCTGCAGTAGATTACAATAGTCTTGCAGGATCATAAGCAATGGCCAAACTAGGATTGAAGGCCCTGAAGAGGCTGACCTGGTGGATCTGTGGGAAAGAGGTGTCTGAAGGTGACTGAAATCACTGGCTTAGTTGCTCAATATTGATTGGATCTGCACTATGTACTGCGCAGAGTTAAGGGGAGCTGAGGACGATACATAAACTTGTCTACACGCCCAGTGAGAGGAGGGAAATCATCTATCTGAGAAGTTTGTAGTGTTAAAATGGGCATTCTAAATCAGAACATGGCTAACCATAGAGGTTGCCTGCTTGTGGGATCAAATTGTTGTTGTGGGGTTTGAACACACTTTTCCCCTAACAAACCCACTTAAAATTTTAGAGAAACTCTTTACTGAGATGTAGCATGAGTATTGGCAGGCCAGCATATTTATTTACTGGGGAGATGGCTTGCTGAGTGGCAGAGCTGGTATCCTGGTGGTTCATTTCTGTGCTGAAAGTAGATAATATATGAGAAATTTCCCTTACATCCATTGTTACACATGGACGTGAGGAGAGCCATCCCCTAAAAGCTATGACAGTGGCCACTCTAATATTCGCAACTGGATATGAGCCAGGACCCTTGACTGCTAATATTTTTTCCAGTCACTATCAGAAACATCTTACAGAATTCTCTTGATCCTTTAAGCTTTAGGCTTCTTGACTGATGGAATATGTTGTATCTAATCTGCTTACCTCATAGAGTGGTTGGCATAAAGCTCAGCTCCTTGACCTACAGGATGACTGGTTGTGGGATCACTAAGGATCTGAAGTTGAAGGAACTAATTCAAACATGTAATGAATCTAAGGTGTCTCTGGGCACTCGCTACTGCTGTCTCATGTGATGTCACTCTAGTCCTGGTTCTGCATGCACTACATGAGCACTGTGCACTGTAAGAGCAAGGCTGTCTTGTCTCTGATTCAAGACTCTGATAGTTATAAATTCTATTTTTTTATATAATAAGTTTTATATTTTTTATTGGATATAATACATTTTAATAGATAATTTTAATGACAGAAAATATTGCCATTTTCTATCATTCCTTGGTATCAGAACTTTTGGACTATATTGTATATATGAGTCTTTGTCCTATGCATTTATGTAAAACACACTCTCTGTGTTGCTAATTCTAAAATCAAAATATCCATCAACTCTGAAAAATCTTGAAAGTGCTGTTCCATAGAGTATCAAGTATCCAGTCAGGATTTAATTCTTCATGTAAAAATAAACAAGTGCATCCAGGTTTTTGTTGTACAAATTTGCTTTCATCTTTAATAGAATAAAGATGTCGGATAAGATATAAACCAAACAATTATTTGAAATAAATTTATTTATAATTTATTTTCAGAAAACCCTTGATTTGTATACCTATTTTATATACTTGGTACTGTCTAAAAAATCATTGGGTGAAAGACCTTACAAGGCTGAGATGGTTTAGTTGAAGCATTTGCTTTGCCAAAACAAGGGCATGAGTGCAATTCATAGAATATATATATGGAGAAAACCAGGTGGCACATACTACTAATCCCAGCAGAGACAGGCAATGAAGATCCTTTGGGACTTGTTGACCAGCTAGTCTACGGTGCTTGGTAAGCTCCAAAACTGCCTAAAATGATGGATGGTGCTTGAGGAAAGACACCCAAGGTTGTTCATAGATCTCAATGTACGTGCTCACAGTCATGCACACCTGTATGCACACATGTTTCTATTTACACATACACACATGCACAGACAAGGGGTCCCAAGTGGGTAAAGTTTAAGAAGCCCTGGGATAAAGTATCAAATGAGAACTTGAGAACTGAAAATGGTCTTTCTTTTCCTCCTACCCCAACATTGCAAGTCCATTACCAGGATCCCATTCCACAAAGCACGTGTTCGGAGAGCAGGAAGTGACAGGAAGGAGCTACTCATTCGGGCGAACTGCTGTGAAGAAAGGTGAAGAAGTGGACAACTCTGGTTTCTTCGGCTAAGAGGGCCTCTCAATCTAAGGGGCTCACTCAGTCACCTTTGTTACAATAGAAGCAGGTTTCACTCAGAATCCCTAAAGCACATTTCCCTGCCTCTGCCTAGAACATCAAACACTCATTGTCTACCTCATGAAAGACACTGGGCTTCAAAGACAAAAAGGTGTGGTTTCTGTTTGTAAGATGTTTCGGGAAGGAAGATCTAGACTATGTAATAAAAGAGAGCTTTATTGGATACTTGGATCAGGACCAAGGTAATTTCCAAGAACATTAGAAGTCATATGTGAATCAAGGCTAACCTATTATCCTAACACTTGTTAAGAGGTATCAGGTGACCTACCCTATAGAAGGGAAAACAGACCACCCAGTGTGATAGAGAGCCTTGCCTACTTCGAAGACATCTAGGATTTTATTCCCCAACTTTCTCAGATGTGAGGTTTTGTTGTCGTAAATTCAAGTTCTAGGGTGTGAACAATCAAGATTACAGTGAGATATAATTAAAAATAAAATTGTAGTGAGAACTAGAAAAAATAAAAACAGGTGGTTGGGAAACCACAGGGTAGTCTATCATCAGAGAGGTATCACGGGTCACCATATCAACTAAGAAATAAGCTGTGAACTCATTTTGTTGCAAAAACTGTTTTCCTCAAGTATACGAAAAGTTTATGGCTCTTTTTCAATGAGGAATTTTTCCTCTCTGGCCCACGTGCTTGCTACTAAGCCTGATGACCTGAGTGTAATCCCTGGAGTCCACGTGGTGGAAGAAGAGAATCAGTTATTAGAATGTGAAAGCGACCTCAACAGAAGCTTGTAAAAACCTAACCTTGAGATGAATGCCAAGTTTTGGTCGATGTATTACCAACTCTGAATTTTCTCTTAAAGTGCCTGTCACAGGTCCTTTACAGTGAATGTACAGCTGCCAGGTTCTTAGACCCGCAAGTGTACAACTTATGGAAAACTCGTTTTTGCAGAGCTTCGGGAACACATCTTTTGGATAAGTCGCTGCCAATTCTGTCGAAACCTTGTGAAGCCATGACTCGTCTCCCCTTCAATATGGGATACACCACAAAATACCTCAGCAGAGGTTATGGGTAACAAATGACCTTCCCTCATTCCTCCACACCATGGTCAAATCTACATAAAGTCAATCCCCCAAACTACCTTTGCTAATAGACCATGTAGGAATTTACAAAATATAGGAAGATTGGAATATCAGGTGTTTCCCCTTGGATGTTGGCCCTTCCTGCGTGGTGTCACCTTTTCCTGAAGCGCTGCTTTGTCAGGTTTTTGTTTGTTTTGTTTTTTGTGATTCTGAAATGCATGTTGATATCATTGTTTTGGCCTGTGGAATTTTTTTAAAACTATGTCTGTAAAATCTAAAAACTTGGTGGAGATCATCCCTTTTCTCTGCTTCCTTGCCCAAAGAATAGAGCATGCAGAGGTAACATGCTTGAGTTAATTTTATTTACCCTCAGACCCTATTAGTCAGATTTTTGCTTGCTGTAGACATGCTGTTCTGAGCCCTGAGGAGGTGCTAAGGCTGGTACTCAAGGCCCCCAGTAAGTTCCTAATTACAATTTTGTCTAAGACTAAGTCTAATAGCATTGTATGTTAAATGAATAGAGACTTATCATCTTTGTTAAAAACAAAACAAAACAAAAAACAAAAACCTTTTAGCCTTTTATTCCATGTGTCCTTGAACAACAAAGAAAAGTTGACTTCCTTGATGAGGATGCTGTGGTCCAAACTCAACCTGCCCAATGCCTACCATCCACACTTAGGCTTTGGATACAATTGCTTTCAGGGCCTACGCTCAACTGAAGCAGAGAACCAATGAGTCAGTGGCACACAAGTGTCCCAGAGGAGGAGATAGAGCAGAGCTAGACAGGAGACTGAGAACAACAGAGATGGGAAGAGAAGGAAAGCCAAAGGAAGGGTGAGGCTAAGAAAACTGATGCTGCGTAACTAGGCCAAAGGCTGAAGATAGCACTTAAACAACTGAGAAGACCTGGGTTTATTGATAAAATTGGTGATCTGGGAAGAATGAGGTAAGAAAAGACGGAGTGTAGCATGCTAAAGAAAAAAAAAGCCGTCAAATGATGAAGATAGAGTTATAGTAAGATGGTGATTGAGGATATTTATTGAGATTAGTTGTTTGTCTAATATTCCACTAAACACTGACATGCATCTCCTTTATAGGGACTCTATTAAGTATGTGTGGTGGTTTGAATGAAAATGGCCCCCATAAATTCCCAGGGAGTGGCACTATTAGATGTAGCCTTGTTGGAGGAAGTGTGTCACTGGGGGCGGGGCTTTGAGGTCTCAGATGCTCAAGCCAGGTCCACCTCGTCTCACTCTCTCTTTGGGCTGCCTTCACACCCAATATAGAGCTCTCAGCTACTCGTCCAGCACCATGTCTGCCTGCATGCTGCCACACTTCCCGCCATGATGACAATATACTAAACCTCTGAACTGTATGCCAGCCTCCAATTTATTGTTTTCCTTTATAAGAGTTGCCATGGTCATAGTATCTCTTCACAGCAGTAGAAACTCCAAGACAGTATTATAATAATAAAATTTTTTATTTAATAATAATTCTGTATTTGTAATAGTAATTATTATTTTATAGATTTGAATTTTTTCATCCAGACCAGCCTGTAATTTACATGTTAATTTACTACATTACATGGCTCATATTCAGAGTTCCATCTGTTCAATGCCTCACTAGATTGCTTGTTCTTTTGAAAGAAGTTTATCCGGGTAACAGGAAAGAAATAATTTTATCTTTATTTCATAAGGAGAATGCTGTTAGAGGAAGTTTCTTTTCTGTTAAGACATAGAAGATAAGAGGATATACGTGAGCCGCTGAGAAAGCAGTGGTGGAGATGGAGGTTGGAGATACACAAAGATCAACTCTGGTTTGATGAAAACATGTGATCGGTGAGATAAAATTCCCCCAAGGAACAGAAAGGGCTTTGGTAGTTGCTTCAGTAAGTAACTTGCAATGCAAGAGGAGAAAGAAAGTGGTCCCTGGACTTGATGATTAGGAGATAGTATTGTTTGGAAAGGAAGTCAGTGGTTAACAAATGCTCCGCTGCTCAGGCACAGTCAACAGCATGCACTTGTCATTTCTAATTATTCTACAGAAACTGATTTAACAATGAAAAACTATCTGCCTCTATCATAGAAAAACAACTTACGGAACTCCTTTTTGCTAAGGAGCTGATCATCTCCGAATAGTTACATAAATGGAACTCTTTGAAGGATCAGGATCTGAACTTGAGCTGGTTTAGGCCAAAGGGGACCCACAACAGATCGCCAGGGTTGGAGCGGCTAGTCTTGGGAGGGCCGGTGATACAGTCACTATCCACTGCCCTTGGGTAGTCTCTTGTTTTGCACATGGGGAAAGTAAAGCACAGGAATGTTAGGAGATTAATTCACGGCACTGGTGAGGTGGCTCCTTGGTAAAGGCACTTGCCACCAGACCTGATAATGATCTTAGTCCCATCTCTGGAACCCATGTGGTGGAAGGAGAGAATCGACTCTCAGAAATTGTACTCTGACCTTCAGATGTACACCATTGCATGTACACACACACACACACACACACACACACATACACACACACACACACACTAAATAACTGTAAAAACTTCTTTTAAAAAGAAAATTACCTCAACGGGAGTCAGAACTAATAACAGACTCAGATTCTTTTTTTCAACTTCGGGGCTAAATTATTCTAGGTACTGAATTAAAAGCAGGACTTGGTTTCAGTTGTAATTGTTACTGGTTTCCAGGTTGGCTTCTTTATAAACTGAGGTGTCTGTCTGATTAGAAGTTCATTGCTGATTATATCCTCAAGAAAACCTCAGGGCAGGTCTGGGCCTATATTTAAAAGCTAACTTCTTTCTTCTCACAGAAATTCACAGGAAATTCTCCTTGGGCCAGCAAGCTTCTGCTTGCCCCAGACTTGCCTTCATCTGGATTATTCATGGTGATCTCAGGGAGAACCCCACCTGCAGTGTCATAATGAGTGAGTAGGGGAGGAGGAACTCACTGACACAAACTTCTGTGCTATCATTTCCTCTGCCACGCTGGATTAAATAAAGGACCTGTTTCCTCTGCAGTCCCGAGGAAGAATATAAACATCTAGATACTTTCAAATAAAGACATCCTGCTTTTGCTCTGTATCTCTCAGCTTTAGCTATTATAAAGGTACTGCTGGGAGTTGGTAGCTGGCATCTGTAAGTCCATTACTTAGAAGCCTAAGGCAGGAGGATTGTTGTTGAGTTCCAGTCCAGTCTGGACTCCAGAGTGAAACTCTGTCTCAAAAACAACAAAGCAAAAGGTTCTCAACATGTGGGTCATGACCCCCAAAGGGTCACATATCATATATTTACATTATGATTTATAATGATATCGAAATTACAGTTATGAAGTAGCAATGAAATAATTTCGTGGTTGGAAGGTTGACAACCACTGATCTAAGCACTTTTCCTAAGGTTACATAAGAGGCAAGTAGCCAGCATGGGTTCTGAAAATTCTAGTCTGTCATTTTAAAATGTTGTTATTATTATTGCATGTATGTATGTGTACTGTGTGTGTGTGTGTGTGTGTGCGTGTGTGCCACAGCACATTGCAGAAGTTAGAGAAGAACCTGTGGAAGTCAGTTCTCCTTCCACTGTGGGTTCCAGTCCTCAAACTCCAATTGTCAAACTTCTGTGACAAGCACTTTACCAGCTAAATCATCTCCCCAGCTGATAGGCCATCTTTGTTTTCTGATAGCATAATGTGCTCCTTCTACTAACTCTGCTCTCTCCATTTTTCAGTCAAAGAGCTGCACAGGAATTTAATAATAAGTAGACAATAGAGTAGAAAGTGGAGAGAATAATATTCTTTCACTGTTTTGATTTTTATGAACAGAAAAGTTATATACTGTGTCTAGAAATAATAGCGAATAAGGAGTCCATAATTGAAGCTGCAATAAGACAAGATATAAAATCTTCTGTTTCCCTTTGGTGGTGGTGGTGGTTGTGTGTGTGTGTGTGTGTGTGTGTGTGTGTGTGTGTGTGTGTGTGTGTGTGTGTGTGTGTATTTGAGTTTAGTAGTGTTAGCAAGCTCGCTGCATTGTAGAAAAGCATGGAAACTAAAACACGCCAGTTTGAACTGCAGGAGGTACAGGGCCGGCTAGCTGTCTGCCCCTGGAGCTTTATTTACACTAAAAGCTTTAGGTAGTACATGTCCAAAAGCAGGTTTATCTTGAAGAAGCACTCTGCCTAGTGATGTGAGAGGGTCACATCGCCATGTGTGACCTAAAGATAAGCTTTCCTCCACAAAGCTGGCTGAAATCAAGAGCCGTTTGCAAACTTCATGTGAAATGCCTGTTTGGCAAGCACAGAACTTCTTTGGAAGAAATATAGGGTAGAAATGGTGAGAGTTTTGACCCAAAATTAAATATGGATTGAAAAGGAGGAAAAATTAATTATACCTGTGCACAATGCTTTAATAATAAAGCTGATTTCACATCTCTATATTCCCTTCACGGGGGCATGGCTGTCTGGAGTCCATCGCTTAAGTTTCCTCTGATAAGGGGCAGTAAGGGTTGGACTGCCTGGCCTTCCACTTCATTTTTAGGACAATGACACTCAGTTCTGTAATTGTTTTATGCAGCCTTGGATAGTGTTTGGATATTCCATCAAGCATACTTAGAACACAGCAAGCATGCTATGGAAGAAACACTTCTCTCTAGCCCCACTCTGACCAGTCAGTTCTGGTGCTAAAGGAAGAAGCCAGCATCTGCTTCCTGACTGTGTTTTCAGTTTCTTAGGAAACTCTAACAGGAAGGCCTGAGGCCTGACTATTTCCTAGGATATGTTACTTGATTTTTTTATCTGCTAACTAGTCTAGTTAACAGTTCAGCTTCTATCTCATTCCATGTTTTTGATTTTCTGTTTGTTTGCTTGTTTGTTTGTTTGTTTGTTGTGTTGTTTTTCAAGACAGGGTTTCTCTGTGTAGCTTTGGAGTCTGTCCTGGAACTCTCTCTGTAGACCAGGCTGGTCTCGAACTCAGAACTCACAACGATCTGCCTGCCTCTGCCATCCGAGTGCTGGGATTAAAAGTGTGTGCCGCCACCGCACGGCTCGGGTATTTTTGATTCTGATTACAGTTTTCCTCCCCTAACTCCTCCCAAAGAACTCATCTATAAAAAAAAAAGAAAGAAAGAAAAGAATAAAAGTTCACACCAAAAATTATCCATTGACTGCTGCCTGCCCAATCGATGGTGACGGCAAAAGTCATGTAGCCCTTCCCATGGTCATTAGGCTGCCTTCTGCTACAGATCGACTCTTCAAAAGGCCTCTCATCTGCGTCCCTGTGAAGGAGAGAGAAATGGCTCCCAGGTCCCTGATAAACTCACAGCTCGAGGCTTGCCATATTCATTATGCTAGCGCCACCCTCTCCCGTCTTTATCCATCTCCTGTTCACAGCCCACTCCCTCCCTTCTCTTTTTGTATCCTTTCATCTCAACAGATTTCTGGTGTTGTAAGAATATTAAGAAAGAACATCTAAGCATTCTAGTGACCTCTGAGCTTTCTGGTGCTGGTCAAAATGCTAATAAAATAAAGAGCAGGCCCCAGGCTCTAAACTGACCTATTTCAGTAACCAAGCTGGGACTTTTCTTTCATAGGAAGAGCTTATTTCCTTCTTTTCTCCTGTATGTATTTTCCTAAAGAATGTTCTGATCTCTAGGCCCTGCAAGCTCCAATTCCTTCTGTAGTCTTCAGCTCACCAGAGCCTTCAAATGTCAGCCAAACTCCAGATATACTTATTTCTTATTTAACTTTTGTTCTCTTGTCATGTACATGTATGTTCTCATAGTAGAGTAATAATACAACCTGCAAATAAAATGTAACTCTGGAAAGCATTTTTGAGTATCAAGTTTTTCTTCTCTAACAGACATATTTGTGATCACAAAAGTAGACTTTCCAATACCTCTTTCAAACAAAACACTAAAGATATTTATACATCCTTCTTTTTATATATTTGTGGCCAGACACATACCAAACTTATGATGACTGATAATTTGTAGTTTTGAGATGATATAACTCAGAAATAAACATCAACTGTGTTAGAAAGTTTCTTTCTTCCCTCTGTTCATTTCTCCCTCCTTCCTTTCTTCCTTCTTCCTCAATTTTCTGTCTTCCAACAAACATCTGAAAATTGCAATGTATAAGCGTTATGCACATTTGATTGGGTAGTGTCTGTTGGGCCACAGATGTGCAGTTCCAGAAACAGTCCCTGTTTCATGGTACAGGGAAAGGCACCTAGACTCAGTGAATACCATATGGTATGAATGACTTTCCTACTAAAGTCCCAGCTTTATTATTGAAATAGGTCAGTTTACAGCCTGGGGCCTGCTGTTTATTTTATTAACGTTTTGACCAGCATCAGAAAGCTCTGCCAGGAGGGTCCGCCTCATTGACGCTTACTTTCTAGGTTGTATATTATAAACACAGAGAGAAAGCTTTTGCATACAAAAGGACGGAAACACAAACCAGGGTCAACAGTAGGAACTTGGAAAAAGAGCAGAGAAAGAAGGGATGTTAGACTCTAGGAAGAGAAGCTTGGTGGGAAGAGCTTCCTAATATCTTCCATTGGTGTCTGCTAAACTAGAAACATGAGCCATGCTGCTTGCATCTTGGTAGACTAAAGACAGAACACTCTCCAAGCAATAACACAAGGAAAGGACTGTGTCGGGATCATTACCCTAAGCTTCTGGCTTACAGGATTTACATTTTGATTTATTTAAATTAACTATCACGCAGTTTACATCTCTTGGGCACCTGTGAGAAACATAGGTAAACCAGAAAATAAGAATCTGGCCTAGGTTGCTGGGTGATGGTAGTGCACGCCTTTAATCCCAGCACTCAGGAAGCAGAGGCAGGTGCCAGATCTCTGTGAGTTCCAGATCAGCCTGTCAACAGAGGAAATTCAGGTCAGGTTCCAAAGCTACACAGAGGAACCTTGTCTTGAAAAACCAAAAAGAAATGAAAGAAAAAGAAAAATGAAAAAAACCTGGCCTAGGACTTTGCTTGATGAGGGAAAGAGACCCAGTAGAATAGTTAAGTGATATCAATACTATAATACAGCAATATCTGATATATAACTATATGGAATCTCTATCATCTATATATCATATATGCTAAGCATTATCATGGTTGCATCAGATGTTATAATTCCCACAGTGACATATACTATGTTCTGTTTTTCCACACCAGAATGGGAATACGAATTGTCCCTATGGCAGAACTTAAACATTAACTAGAATTAAAACAGAAAGAATTTTTATCAGGTTTCTTACAGCCACACCTTGAATGCAGTGCAATAGAGATATTTTATTTCCTCTTGTAAACACAAAGCATCAAGGAGCGGGAGAAGAGTGTTCTAGAACAGTTTCTAAACATAGCCGACAATAAAAGCCATCGTAAGGTACAGATCCCAGAGTTCTTTCTGGAGTTGCCTGTTCTGTGGTTACAGCATAATGGTAAGGAACTGAAGGTGAAGATGGAGTTGATCTATTTAGAAGAAATGCTTTGTGATCATGGGGAGGTGAAAACACAAAGAATATTATATGCAAAGACAATGCGCTGCTTTGTGAATCTTTCCCAATCCTCTCTACGTTGGCAACATTGCAGAGAGGTATAATTGAAAAAAATTTAAATATCCTGCTCAGTTAGGAAAATATTTCCAACAGCTGTGTTTGATTTAAAAGCAGGCACAGTGAATTGCAGTCACGCAAATACATGCATCATATTTAATTTCTCAGCATAGACCCTGGAAGTGGTAAAATTAAAAACATACAAATTTTAAAGTTAACCAAAATGATCTAAAAGATAAATTGGGACTAAAAATCCAATTCTGAGTAGAGGGGGCTGTAGGGATGGCTGAGAGCACTTGCTGCTCTTCCAGAGGACCTGAGTTTGCTTCCCAGCACCCACAAGGCTGGAGGCAGGCACAGGCACCTGTAACCCCACTTCCAGGGGGATCTGATACTCTCTTCTGGCTTTTGTGAGACCCCTCCCTCATGTGGCATGCATTCACACAGACACATACATACACATAGTTAAAAAGAAGTTTTTAAATCCTGACTAGAAAGGAAACTACCATGAAAGGGAGAAACAAGGTGCTGAAGAAGCAAGGTAGGGTAGACAGAAGCGACTTGAAAGTGGAGAGGAGGAGGTGGGAGGAAAGGGGATGAGGAGGGCTTGGGGGATGGAGGAGGAGAAACAAAAGCAAATTCTGTTTGAAAATGTGATCATGAACTCTGTCACTGTGTATGGTAATTAAAAATGTTTAATTGAAAGTTAAGTTCTGAGTTGGGCAGTGGTGGTGCATACCTGTAATCCCAGCACTTGGGAAGCAGGAGTAGTGACTAGATCTCTGAGTTCGAGGCCAGTCTGGTCTACAAAGTGAATTCCAGGGCAGTTAGGGCTACATAGAGAAACTCTGTCTCAAAAAACCCAAAACCAAACCAAAACAACAACCAAAGTTAAGTTCTGTTTAGCCAAGTCTCTTTCTCATTCCTATACTTCAGTAGTAAACTTTTAATTTTTCCTTCAGTTTTCTTTTGACACAAAGTTGCACACTGCACCTTACACTGGCCGGGAACTCACTAAGTAGCTAAGGCTGGCTGTCCACTTCTAGATGTCTTCCTGCCTCCACCTCCGGAACACTTGGATATTTAAAACTTCTTAGATGAAATTTGCTTTCCAATATTATCTTGGAAGATGAAACTAAGTACTGGCAACCATAATAAAAGCCAAATGTTTCTGAAAAGTCCACTTTTTAATGTTCCAGCTCACAAACAACATAATGAGGATTACATTGCTTGGCTGTGTTTCTTCACTTCTTGTTTTTCAGTGAACACAAAGCTCCAACTCAATATCACACATACTTAAGACACAAACATGCCTCTCCCCAAATTGCTATCATTAGCATTCTCCTTATAGGCTTGAGTGAATGCCCCTTTGTGCCAGGGAAAATGCGGAGCACTGTGGGGATATAGACATGAGATAACATACAATCCCTGCCTTTCCAGTTGAGGACACACTGACCAGAGTGTAAGGATGTGATGATTCATGGTATGGAAGCTCACAAAGTAGAGGGCTTGTGAAGGAATACTCTGTCAGAGGGTGAAACCTTCTGGAGAAAGTGGCTTTTGAGCTTGCCAATAGATCAGATTAAAAGGCTGTATTGTCAACAGCCCTCAACCTTGTTGGAGAGCATCACTTCATCAATTATTTAGTGGTGAGAGATAATTAATATTTAATGCTTTCCTATGGAACGGACTTCCCCAATGAATTCGACTAAGTTGTTTGAGTCGCTTATGTGTAAGTAAATGACGGCTGTAAAGTAGAGGGAAATTGCAAAGTAACTCAATGCCAGTTGACCTTGAATATCCTCCCTTTCATGCTGATGCTTTAACGGCTTACAGATGGGCACACTTTAATACCACATTATCTTCCTGGGAAAAAAAGATAAGATGAAATGGCTCAATCCATGTAATGATGTTCACAACTTAGGCCTCAAACTGTGATAATGACTAAATTGCTAAAGCAGAGGAACTTTTCCTCAATCACCAGCTAAATACTTAACTGTTAGACTGTCAAAGATGGTTGTACAGATAACGGGCAAGAAAGGAACTTAAGGCAAGAAGCAAAAGTTACATTTTTAAAGTTCTGAAAGTACGTATGGCAGTGAGAATTCTAAAACCCTAAATACAAGAGTCCGTAGGGAAATGTTTGTTTGCTTTACATCATCTCCACTTGTTTCTTGGTTTTTGTTTTTCAAGACAGGGTTTCTCTGTGTAATCTTGACTGTCTTGGAACTCGCTCTGTAGACTAGGCTGACCTCAACCTCAGAGATTCACCTGCCTCTGCCTCCTGAGTGCTGGGATTAAAGGCATGTGGCACCATTGCCTGGCCCACATGCATATAGATTATATATAATATTATATATAATCTATATGCCAGAGCAGATAGTATGGTTTGTCCCACATACTCAGTACAAAGGTATACAAAGATGGAGAACATTATTAAAATATGAACTTATTTTTTTATAAATAGCAAGTACCTGATGACGATGACATAAAATATTTTACTAAATTCAGCTATTTATATATACACCTAAGAGTCAAATCTTTCGTAAGATTATGAAAAATAAGTTTCCTAACCCCTACCACTTATCATTGTTCAACTGCTTTCATCTCTTATAGTCAATAATTCTGTTATTTATTCCACGTCTTAAACAACATGCTAATTTTTCCTTGTTTTTGTGTTTTAAACTATAGACACTACTGACTTCAAGGGAGGCAAATGTGGAATTCCCCTATGTATGCTGTGAATACCACTGGTTAATAAAAAAGATGTTTTGGGCCTGTGATAGGGTAGAGCAGAGTTGGGCAGGGAAAACTAAACTGAATGTTGGAAGAGACAAGGCAGAGTCAGGGAGAAGCCATGGAGCTCCTGCTAGAGGCAGACACCAGACAGAACTTTACCCAGTAAGCCACAGCCATGTGGCAATACACAGATTAATAGAAATGGGTTAAATTAAAATGTAATAGTTAGCCAATAAGAAGCTAGAGCTAATGGGCCAAGCAGTGATTTAATTAATACAGTTTCTGTGTGGTTATTTTGGGAGTCTGGGCAGCCAGGAACAAACAAGCAGCCTTCCTACTACAGGAGGCCAAGAATTTGCTTTTTCTTCCACGGACTAGTATGTCCCATGAGATCTATGCTCTTCTCCATTCCCTACTTTCTTGATGTAATTACATCACAATTTTGATGAATGTTCAGTGTTTATATTGAGTATGTAACTGCTCTTCACAGACATACCTGTCACGCAGAGCTGTTCTTCAGATTACGCTTGTTTTCTAGATGGCTGCTTCAACGATCTGATTTTCTTTGTTTTCTACACCATGTTTCTATATTGAAATCCTAGTCTTCAAGATGGTAGTATTGCAGATGGTCCCTCAGAAGGTGATTAGGTCTGTTTGCTTCCTCAGGGGGAAGAAACTCTTTACATGTGTGTTGTGTGCCACTATTCATGGGAAGACATGAATAAAGGTCAACTCACCCCAGAAAAGGAACCAATGACACACTTAAGTAAGGATATCACCAGAGTCCAACTTGGTGAACAAATGATTTTTATTGGAGTTGCTTAAAGAGCAGAAATTATTCAATGACAACCTCATCACCAAAGGCCCACGCCGACACCAGTGATGACCCATGAAACCTGGAAACCTGGAGAGAAGTGCCATTTGCAAGTAGTTCCACAACTGGAGAGTAGTCTTTCCATGAAGTTCTACCAGACTGAGACTCTTATTGGCTTCCCAGCTTGTCTGAAAATCTTGTAGGCAGCTGAGCTTGTCCTGTGGTGTCTCCAGTAGTCCTTGTAGGCAGAGGCTGCTTGTTTGTTCCTGACCACCCAGACCTGAAATAATCACACAGAACTATATTAATTACAATACTGTTTGGCAAATTAGTTCATGCATTCTTCTAGCTAACTCTTACATCTTGAATTAACCCATTTCTATTAATCTATGTATCACCACGAGGCTCGTGGTTTACCTGTAAGGTTCTCAGGCATCTGTCTCCTTCGGCAGCTCCATGGCATCTATCTGCCTTCCTTCCTCCTCTGCTTGAAATTCCTGTCTTACTCTATTCTGCCCTTCCTCAGGCCAAAGCAGCTTTATTCATTAGCCAATAAAAGCAACAGATATACAGAAGGACTTCCCACACCAAGTCCTCACTGCTTAGATTTGCTTTAAGGGAGAGACCCAGTGAACCTAAAGATCCTTAAAGATGCTCACTGACTATCTCTGTGAGTCAGAGTGTGACATTTGACTATGGCATTGCCTGGAGAATGAACTGGTTATAAAACATCAGATCTCCATGTCTTCTCCACCCACCCACCAACACCTTGGAATGATCATATTTCCTCAGATAAGCTTTCTTCCAATTTCCAGCATAAACCAGGAGTCTGGCAACTGATGAAAGATGGCGGGAGGTCTCCATGTGAATGCAGAGGTCAGAGGTCAGTTTTCCTCCTTACACCTCTCTATGGGTGCTGGTGGGTCAACCTCAGGCCCACAGCCTTTACCTGTTCAGTCATCTCGCCAGCCCCTACAGAGTTACCTAGTTATGTAGGTGGGGGAGGAAATTTACTAAGTTATGGTTTGTTCCCATTGTCATTGGCACCAAACATGTGTACACACACAATTTGGTCCCATTTCCAAAACTGGCTTTGTGAAAATTCCATGCCACGTATCGGATCAAATTTTGTCCTTCGCTATTGCTAAATTGGAGTTCTGCTTTCAGATGTCTGGTGTATTAAAGATGACTATATTGCTTACTGTGCAAGCCAGAGCATATTTGAGAGTAAAAGTTGGCATTGTTATTGGTTATGCCAGAATTATTAATAGGGTAAAGCGGGCTTGCCAGAGTAGCATATGGGCCTTTAGGGACTCTTCACTCCTTAGTTGCCTTCCTGCTTCAAGGGTTTATTCTGATGGTCCTGTCACCTGATCTTCCAACTTTGAAACCTTGTGTATTAAACAACAAAACCTATCTCCTGTAGTTTTGTGGGTCTTGTGAGTACAGGTAATTACAAAGGTTCAATGAATGTATTCTACTTCTGAGCTTAATTATCTCTAACTTACTTTGATTCCTTTGTAACTGCCCCATTTTTAATTTAAATATTTTTGTCTATTCTAATAGAAGATTGTATCTTTAAAACCTTCCCATGGCCTAAAGTCTTTTATACAAGGTTCACAATAAATGATGTATTACCATTCACCAGCACTACTTCTTTCAATCAATAAATATCAAATAGGTACCAACAGACTGAAATTAAAAGGTTTGTGATACAGATGATTGAAGTTGCCTTGCATTCAGTTCTAAGGCTGACTGTCCACTGTATCTAAAACACTATATTCTTTGTATTCTTATCTCTTTGAAAATCCTTCCTTCCTTCCTGCCTTCCTTCCTTCCTCCTTCCCTCCGTCCCTCCTCCCTCCCTCTCTCCCTCCGTCTCTCCCTCCCTTCTTCTTTCTCCCCCTCCTGGCACCGTGTGTGTGTGTGTGTGTGTGTGTGTGTGTGTGTGTGTGTGTGTGTGTGTAGGCTAAAAAACAACTTTAGATTTATTTCATTAGGTGTCACATACACCCCCGCCCTTTTTAAATAGAACTTCTCACTGGCCTGCAAACGAGTAGGCTAGGCTGGCTAGCTAGTGGCATCTAGTAACACGCCTGGCTCTGCTTTCCCAGTACTGGAAGACAAGCCTTGCCACACCACTAATTTCTGTTTTTGAAAATGTGGGTTCTGGAAGTCAGATTCAGCCCTCATGGTTGAAGTCAAGTACTTTACTGTCTTCATTGTGTCTCCAGCCCTGTACTATCTTTTATACATCCCATCTTTTTATATAGACCATCTTTTGTATATCCCAAACATATATCTACTTCTTCCCTCAAATAAAATGTAAATTCATTTTTCCCTTAACCTCGTGGCACTAGCTATTAATATCATTTGGCCTTTATTCAACATGTCTTTTGCATCTCATTTCTCCTAGTGAAGATACTTTCACATTATTTTGAGTGCAACCTATATTTAGACATATTTTACATTGCAACCCAGTTTCATGAATATATATAACAGAACACACACACAACTGAAATAGGAGTGCCAAGAAAAATCATCTCCATTACAGAGACGTACTCTGATCTTTAAAAAAAATGATTATTTTATGCTTTAGAATTATTTTTCATTCTTTAATTTCAGCTGATTCAGAATTCATTTTGGAGCTTAGGTGGCTTCAGACTCTTGGGCGACCCTTCTGCCTCATCCTTTGGTAGCACATGTTGTGACATGAACCACCAAGCCTGGCACCAGTTACTTCCTAAAAAGTGCTGCTAGGCTTCCTCAGAATTGACCTCTTGACCCTCTAATGAATTGTGACCCAATCTGTTGTAAAGTTTCTTAATTTGAAGCATGTAAGCATCCTTTACCAGTCTAAAAACTTGGGTGAAAACACAATTACACTTTTACTTTCACTAACTTCTGACTAAAATTTACACTTTCGTTTTACTATATGAATGTAGGTAACAGGCTGTGGTAATATTCTCAGGATATATATTGTCACCAATAGAAATAGTAAAATGTTCACACCACATTAAATATATTGTAGGTATCCCAACATATTCTGCCACTGGATGCTGTTAATTATGCATTAGTCCAAAAGAAAAGTTAGTATACTGTGGATTCCTTTTGATTATTGCATTCCATAATTGGCTTCTCTGTTATGCTATTCATTTTATGCCTTTATAAACTTTCTGTGATTCAACTTCCACTAAACCACTGTCCAGAAATATGCTAAGGCTCCCTTTCTATAAATAGGTCTCTGTCTTAGTATTTTTTACATAAGGAAGAATCAATAAATATTTCTTATACAACTTAGTTTTCCATGTTGTACAAGGGTAACTGGAACTCAGAACAATCTAGCCAAACCCAAATCAAATGATATTATACAAATAAAACCTCATGTGGTCATTAGTAGAGGAAGAGCTAGTTGGCGGGGTAGGGCCTCTCAGAATTAGTAACATCTTACCATTTCTAAGAATTTCAGTAATAGGGCAGATTAAATTTAGTGTGATTACATAAATCAAATAGTTAAGCAAAAAGATTCCTTGGGCTCTTGTTAAAAAAGTTATTGTGTTATAAAATGCACAATCTCATAAGAAATTTATGCACTGTTTGTGAAGATAGAACACAAACAAATGAACATGAAATAAAATGGTCTTACAAGGGCCAAGTATTTCATGGCATGGAAAACAGTTTGCTTTAGTGAGAAAATTGAGTTTTAAAAGGAAAAAAAATGGTAGATAAATCTTGAACCATCAGATACACTGAACTATAGAAGGCCTTGAAGCAGGCTTTTATTTATTTATTATTGGCCACTTAGGCCAATGGGAAATTTTTAAATGAAAGCAAGGTGGGATGGAGGCAAAGTTTTAGGAAGCAATTACATGCTGTGTAGGAGGGACACAAAAGAACCTCCAGTACGTACCTTAGTATCATTTTCTACTTTCTTCCACTTCCTCCTGTGTACCTTAGTATCACTTTCCACTTTCTTCCACTTCCTCCTAATCTTATTCTGCAAAGTTGTTGCCAGATATTTCCACAGAGCCTTAAACTTAGTACTGTACTTCAAAGCCAAAGGAATCCTCCTTGCAAACCTGTTTCTACAGTTTGAACATGCTCCCCAAAGTTTGTATGTTGAAAACTTAATCTCTAGTGCAACAGTGTCTGTGTGTAGGATTTAAAAAACAAACAAAAATCAACAAAAAACAATAAGAAGGATTATCAGGAAGACTGCCTTCATGAAGGGTTTCATGCCATTACTGCAAAATCAGATTCCTAATAAAGGGCTCTCTCTTTCTCTCTCTCTCCCTCTTCTCCACTCCATTACCTCTCCAATCCCTCTCCTGCCTCCTTCCACTTTTTCCTCTCTCCCTCCCTCGTCTCTGCCAAGCTACACAGAGAGAAAGTTGCCCTTGGGTCCTCCCTAGAACCATCAACTGATCTCAGACTTCTCAGCCTCTAGATCTGTAAAACACAAACAAAACAAAAAACCCAAATATCTTCAATTAAAAAATAATTAAGCCTAACGTATTCTGTTAGAGAGGCACAAAGTTAACACAGATAACCTGAAACTCCTGATTTTTACATCAGTGCTCCGTATTTACCTGGAAGTTGTACATTGCTTTCTCCCTCTTTATCACCCACATTTCCCCTGGTTACTTCCTCTTTGAGCTTATTAAATCTAGCCATCTAAAAAGCACTCATATGTTAAACTTGGGATCTAAACTTGTGAAGTCTGAATTTGGCATTGTAAAACAAAAGTATAAGTTTGAGGCAGGGCGTTGCTATGCAGTTCAGGTTGATGGCATGCTCATAATCCTCCTGCCTTAGTTTCCTGGGTTTTAGGATTTACAAACTAGCAGCACAATTGCAGGCTCAATTTTTTTCAATGTACAAGTGGTTTTGTTATTTGAAAGCTAAACTGGACCTACAGAATTAAAATAGAAATAGAATGTTTAACCTAGAAATAAATTTCTTATTTTACTCCCTTCTAAACCTCGCCTTTTCCTCCCCAATTAGTCAAATTATACATGATACTATGATAGATTGACAAGGTAATGTAAGTTTTTTTTAATTAATAAAGAGTAGCTAAATAAAAAAAAAGGTACATAAGGAAGGAAATTAGGTGGGGACAAATAATAAATTCAGTTGTACTTAGTCGTACATGAAGTTTTAAGTGCTGATTTCCACACTCACCCTTTCTACTAATGGTTTGTTCTTTACACTCTGGTATTTTTCACCTATTTCCAAGCAGTTTCTGGCCTAATTGGCTTTTCACCATGGAAGCATCAAATCACACTGGGTAACAACTATACAAAACTCTTTCTTAGACGCAGACCTCTCAGCATTTTGTTAGCAATAAAAGAAGCAGATAGAGTTTCAAGTCGATCAAAATACGTCAAAGCTTGCTGATCAAAAAAACACCTCCTTAAATGGGACAAAACAGCTCCTTTCTTGAGCTTCTTAGGTATGATTGATATGTGAGATAAAGAACAAAGAGACTGGCCAGAAGGTGCTGGCTCTCTTTCTGAGGTCTGCCTGTTCTTCCTTACCACCAGGGAAGACTTTCTGATCTTTATCAGGGCTGGGACCTGAACTCTACATAGTTTCTGTGTAGTTAATCTTTTAGGAATGGCTGAGCTTTTGTTCATCAGACAGCACAGCCCTTTGTAAGTTCCAGAATAACCCAAGGACTGACAGGGAACATCAGTTACCGTGTGTAGGTGTGTTGTTAGGGTTTATCGAATTGAGAAATTTTGTTATATCTGATTCTCTTATAAAAATAAAAAACAAAACAATAAAACAAATAATCCAATTAAAAAATAGGTGAAGACCTAACGAACATTTCTGAAAAGAAGGTATACAATAACTACATGAAAAATACTTTCACTATTTCTTAGGGAAATGTAGATTAAAAATAATATTATAGAAACTTACTCTAGTAAGGATGACTACTTTAAAAAGGACAAAAACATCTAGCTAGGGAACAGAGAAAAATGTGAATTCTTATAAACTCTTCAAGGAAATCTAAATGTATAGAGTTCCATGCTGTCTTAGTAAGTCAGTAAAGTGAGACAGACTGTGGCACTATGGGAAGTTGGAATGTCTTATATTGTGATGTTGGCCTTAAAATGAGATCTTAAATAAACAAGAAAAGTTATAGTTGAATAGTGATGTGTTTGTGTGTCAAGTTGACAAGGAGTTAATTGTCCTCGTTGTTTTCTATTTGTTGATCGTGTTTTGTTTTATTGTAAGCTTGGCACAAGCTAGAGTTATCTGTAAAGAGGAAGCTCAATTGAGAAAATACCACCATCAGATTGCATATAGGCAAGTCTGAAGGGCATTTTCTTAATTAACTATTGATGTGGGAATTCAGGAATTCTCAGTTTACTGTAGGGGATGTCAACTCTGGGAAGGTAGTTCTGAGTTGTATAAGAAAGCAGGTTGATGAACTGGAGCATTGGCTCAGTGGTTAAAAGCATCTGTTATTCTTGCAAAGAACCTGGGTTTAATTCCCAACACCCAGATAACTACTCAACACCGCTATAGGTACCAGGCACACATGTTGGTACACAGATATACACACAGGAAAATCACTCACACATACAAAATAATAAGTACTTTTAAAACAGAAATCCAACTGAGCAAGCTGTAGAATATGAGTAAGCAGTGTTCTTCCACAGTATTTGACTTAGTTCCTGCCTCCAGCCAGGTTCCTGTACTGACATTCCTGCTCTGATTTCCTTTTGTGGTGGACTGACTGTAAACCAAATAAACCCTTTCCTCACCAAATTGATGTTGGACATGGTAATTTATTATAGCAATAGAAATACTAACTAGGATACATGAAAACAGTATGATGCTTTCTCTAAAACAAAAAATAAAACAAAAAAAAACCTGCCAAACAATTCAGCAATCTCACTGTCTGCGTATGTCAAGAGGAATTGAAATCAGTGAGTAAAAAAGATGGGTATATTTTAATGCTTATTGCAACAGTAGACACAATAGTCAAATATGGAATTAACCTAGGCATCCATTCATGAATAAAGAAAAGAGTATATTTATACAATGGAATTCAGCCATAAAAAGAATGAAATCTTGTCATTAGTTGTAACACAGATGGAACTGGAGAATGTCATGTAAATAAATCAGGCATAGACATACAAATAACATGTATTCTCACATATGAAAGTTAAGACAATTTCAAAGAATTGTGTTTACAGATCCCAGGAGCTAAGAGGTGGGAGGAATACAGAAAAAATGGTTAGTAGGTATGGAAATGCAGATGGATGAGAGGAACTGAATGAAAAATTAAAAAGGAAGGACATGACTGTCTCTAGGTATAGTGGAAGAGAAGGTTTATTGTAGATAAAAGGGAGAACAGAGCCAGAGGCAGGGACTTCTGAAAGAGTCCAGAGTGAACATGACCTTGAGCCATGTGGGGAGCCTCCTTACAACAAATTGGCACCCATATGGCCAACTAAAATCCACTTAAAACCTGAGAGGGCTAGAAAGGAATTATAGACACTAAAAAACAAAGTTTATCTGCATTTTTTTTTCTGAATGGACTTTGCTTGCTGACAGCACATTATGGCTCTTTTAAGAGAGGTTTTCCTGATTCGGTGGTAGCAGAAAAAAAAAAGCCTCAGTTTTGAAACAAAGGCTTCCTGGGCCGTGCTTCCAGTGTGAACTGGCTCTTTCAGTAGGCCAAGAATTAAAATGGAGTTTGTAAGCAGCATGCTACAAACTGCTTAATGGCTCAACATAGACCCGCTGCATACTTGGAACTGGGGCAATGTGCACGGCTTACAGAGACAGTTAATGGACTTCCACCATGTTGGACTGTGCAGAGCAAGCAGGCAGGGCTATATATACTCTACCAATACCACAGCTTAGAGTCTTAAGAAGCACTTAGCATTTTAAGAAGCACTTCTGGTCAGAAAATATTTACAGATTCTCAATAAGGACAGATTCAGACATAAAAGACCTCTAAATGGGTCACTGTGTTGGGTAAATGCATGTAGGCTTAGGAAAGAGAAGAAAAAGAATATAGACAGTTATAAAAAGAATTAAATGGTTTTTTAAAAAGTAAGTCTTTAAAGATACAGAGTACAGAAAGTCACAGATTAAAGGAGTAAAGATAATAGAGTAAATAGTAATAGGGTAAAAACAAGCCAGGTAAAGATGAAATATGTGCAGAGAGTCTGGATAATGTATATTATTGTGTTTTCTTTGAATTTTTTGACTGTGAAGGAGCTAAGTACAGAGAGACATTTCATTGCTCAGACTGTTAAACTAAACCAGAATATATACTCTAAAGGTATCTTGACTTCAGAATTTGGGTCTAAGGATATGTTGCTTTGGGTCTGCTTTTGTTTCTTCAGAGGATGAGAACCTGTGGAATACTTCCAGACTAATGTGCTTTGATGCATCAAGACTCCCAAAAGGTTGCTGTGAACACCCCCCAAAAATACTTCGCCCAACAAAAAGCAGGAAGCAGTTTGGAGAGAACAATGTCCAAATTCCCTAAATGATTGTTTATAAATGTTTGTTTACATTTAAAGGGGGATATGCTATAGAGATTTGCATGGGTATGGATCTTGGTTTATTGATACAAATTTAAGGCCAATTTTGTTATACTGTGTATATATATTTCTACTCTTGATTAAGGTATTGTGATTGTGCAGCTCATTTTAAAATATAATGTATAATTGAGAAATATAGCTTAATAGAGTGTCATCTATAATAGTCAAGCTTGTAATCACCTTAGTTAAATTTTCTAGGTGTACCTAGATATATTTCAGATGGATAGGCATTCTTCAAACCTTTCAAAGACTACAGAATATGGCATTTAAATGTTCTAAGACTTAGGACTTTTCATGACAGTGAGACACATCTGCTCCTGGCAGCATCAATAACTTCAAGAGGAAGATAGGCATTGAAGAGGCTTCTTATGGAGTTGGTTAGCTATTTGGGCAAGAAACTGCTCTTGTCTGGACTGCCTGATCAACTGGACATGCAGGACTCACAGAGAGATGACTGCTAAATTTGCCTAAAGGTGAGACGATCCTTCAGGAATCCTGTTTCATCAAAGAGTCTGCCAGAGATTCTGAGGGATACAGAAAAAAGTTACTGACAAACTGCCAACATAGGCAGAACTGTCTTTGAAATTTCATGCTTTGTGGAAAAGTCTGCTGGATACTATGGGCCTGTAGGCTGAAGATGGATGCCCCAATGGTACAGAAGAACTTTGGGTGACTGTCCAGGCAGTGAGATGTCTCTGTCAATTCTAGAGTTTTGGTAGTTGTTTACAATGCATTTCCTGTTTACTTAGGTAATATATAAAATCCTTCTGGAGTCTTTGATGGAATCGAAGAATTTATAGTTATAGTTTTCCTTAGTTATGATAAAAGATAAAGTAGATATAAATATTGTAACTGTAAATCTTGCTTGATAACTCTTTTGTTATATGTAATTTTACTATTTTAAGTTAAAACCTTCCTTTTTATTTAAACATAAAAGGGGAGGTGATGTGGGATTCCCCTCTGTATGCTGTGAATACCATTGTTGATAATGGCCTGTTGATAGGGCAGAACTTAGGTAGGCAGGGAAAACTAAACTGAATGCTGGGAGAAAGGAGGCAGAGTCAGAGAGAAGCCATGTAGCACCGCCAGAGACAGATGCTGGGAACTTTACCTGGTAAGCCACAGCCTCGTGGCTATACACAGATTAATAGAAATGGGTTAAATTAAGATGTAAGAGTTAGACAATAAGAAGCTAGAGCTAATGGGTCAAGCAGTGATTTAATTAATACAGTGTCTTTGTGATTATTTCAGGGCTGAGAAGTCAGGAACCAAACAAGCAGCCTCCTTATAACAATAGTAGATGTATACCAGTTCCCTATCCCGACTACCATAGCTTATTTATTGAGAAAACAAGTAACAAGTGGTGGTACATGCTCAAGATCTCAATACTCAGGAGGCTAAGGAAGGGAGAAAGTAGAGTTCAAGGCCAGTCTGCACTACATGGCAACACCACGTCTCAAATCAATATGCAAAAAACACTTGCATACTAATAATTTGGTTCTGTTTTTCAGGTAAATGCTGGTCTGCTGTGGGGAATAGACAAAAGGTTTTTATTGTCTTATAACTAGAAATGGCATCAACAGATGATTTGAACTGTTAACTATTTAAATGACAGATAAAGGTAATTTAAGGAGAACTCTTCTGAGGACATCATTAGCATCTTTCATAGATTTCCTAACATTTGGTTGTATTACTTCCAAGAATTACTCGGTGGGTTATTTTTCCTCTGGAATATAACAACTCATTCAACTTAGATTCTTAAGGAAAACACCATGTCTCAAAATTGGGTATTCATTAGGCATTTTCCTTGCGTTTTTCCTATGAAGGCATGAATAAGTATTGTCACTTTAAAGCCGTCCACCCCACCTCCAATAACAGAAACAACTATATTATGTCCTGAAACACAGATAATTGACAGCAACCTTGTGTCCCCTTCCTCCACTTTGTTGAAAAGCTTTCTTCGGAAAGTAGTTTTGTCTTCCAGTAAGAAAACGCAATAAGAGCAATAAAATTGAGTTGCACTTTTATATTTTGTATCCAATAAAAGAAATATCTATCAGTAACGACAAGTTTCTATTAGTGTTAGAGTAATTATTAGTAAGAAGTGTGCCAGCACAGACATGGCCAAATGTCTCTTCCAACAGCTGCGTTTCAGGATCAGAAAGCTCCTCGAAAATCTGTCTGGCAGTAGCCATAAAGCATTCTAAAGTTGCACGCCAAGGTTCCCTAAATTATGATCCCGGGTTCTCAGCTCCGTACACATCTGGGGTCTCCATGCTGTGGACATCAAACACTGAGTTTTCTTTTGCCCAGTCCACAGCAAGTGTGTGGAGAAGGTCGCTTTCCCTGCTTTCGGGGTACCTTGGATGCAAAGCGTCTGCAGTGTCCTGTCTCGTTGCAGCGAAACCAAAGCCCGAAATAAAGACAACAAAAGTGAATTCTATTATCTCAGGAATCTGGCAGGCAGGGAGGAATTCTCACTTAGATGCAAGAAAAAAACTCAGTCTCTCAGTCCCAGCCAATCCTATGAGAGGAAACCTCGACACGCCTCTTTCTATCTTCCAATCAGCATCTACCTCAATAAGCCAGACCCACTGCCTTGGGTAAACCGATTTTTAGATTACGTTAGTAAGGCTTTCTTCTGATTGTCCCCAGTAATTCTAGGCTATTCCATGACTGTGCTCAAATGAAGAAAACCGGACGTACCAATAACAAAACTAGTCAGTCTGGAGCTGAGAAGTGATACTCTAAAATTCTAGAATCAAACCCGCCGGTTCTAAAGAGCAAGAAAAGGGGTTCGGGTAGGAGGACTACAACCCCCATGTGGCCGTGCGCGGAGGCGGCGCGCGCAGCAAGAGGGGCGGCCCATTCAAAGGCGGAAAGCCGAGGGTCACAGGACTTCCTGTTCGAACGCCAGCAAGTGGGCGGGACCCGCGTAGGCAGGGCGGCGGTTGAGCCGCTCGGGAGCTTTGTCAGCGGCGGGGGCGTGGCCCGCGCGGAGCCTGCTGCAGCGAGAGCGGAGAGGGACGTGGGTGACGCGTCTCCTTCCAGCTCAGCGGCGTGCGAGGTGTCTGGGCCCGGCCGGCCATTGGCTGTTGAGAGGCGAGTACGCGGCGGCCGTTGGTCTGTGGCAGCACGGAGCGAGGGCTCGAGCGGGCGGGGCGGGGATGGGGAGGCAGTGGCGGCGACGGCCGGAGGAGGCGGGCGCGGGCGAGCGGGCGGACCCAGCGGCGGCAGCGGCAGTCCCCGGAGCGTCCCTGTGAAGCGTCCCTGTCCGGGCTGCCGTGGGCCTTTCGGGGAGGCCGGCCGGGAGGCGAGCCGCTGCGGAGCCGCTCCCCTAGCGCCACAGCCCTTCGGACTCTCGGTCCCAGCCTCGCGCTCCTGCTCCGGCTCCTCCATCTTGGCCTCGGCAGTGACTGCTGCGGGGAGGATGTGCCGCCTCCTGGCAGGGGGAAGAAGGAGGAGAAGATGAAGAAGTACCGGCGGGCCTTGGCCCTGGTCTCCTGCCTTTCTCTCTGCTCGCTAGTCTGGTGAGTAGGGGCGACCTCGCGGGACTTTCCGTGGGCACGATAGGGGAGAGGGAGCAGGTCGGGTCACACCCCCAAGTCATCTTGGCTATTGGGGGTTGCGGGTGCTCCTGCTCCCCAAGCAGGGCACACAGCGGCCACCCGGCTCCTCCTCTTGAGATTATCGAGTTGTGTTTTGGAATTTACAGAGTCCTACGGGGGTTGGGGGGGGGGGAGAAGGGAACAGAGGGGGATCACTTGGTGCCTTTGTACTCAGGTGCTCCCGCGCTGCAGATGGGGCAGTTTGGGTAGTGTTCAGAAAGCTGGTGAGCGAGTAACTCGGTTTTACTGGCAGTCTTTGGCTTTCATTATGAGGTCAGGGCATGGGCGAGTCAGGTGTGATGCGTTCCGGACCTGTGATTTTGAAAACGTGAGTCGGCATGAGGGTAAGAGTACCGTATAAACAGTTGTTCTTCTGGTCAGTTCTTGCGCAGTCTTGACCAGTGGTCCCGTTGGGGCTGCTGTTCTTGAAACACAGGTCTTATGAAGCCCTTTTCTGGTTACCTTGATGGAGAAGGTATCACGGAGTGTCTGTCTACCGTAGTTTTCGGTCATGGCTTTTGGTACTGGGAGAGTAAACTAATCTGCTACCTGTTCCGTTCTTTGTCTCTGAAACTTTAAGTTCGTTTTAAGCATATCTCTGGTTTCTGAGGAGCAGAAATAGCTTGTGAGCCAAAGGATTGCTAAAGGTGTACTTGGGAAAGCCATTCTTTCTGAAGGAATTTCTGGGAGAATTCCTTCAGCGTCGTGACGTTTGGTGACCGAAAGGATGGCCTTTCTGTTGAAGTGATTTTGTTTCTTACATTAAAATCTAGATAGACTTTCTTATTTAGCTTCTTTCTTCAAAGCACTATAACAATAATTCCGTTTTTATGGGTGTGTAATGGAATCCAGGGACTCTGAAGTTTTAGAGTTGTTGCTCATATAGAATAATATATTAATAAGGGTGAAAAGAAATCTCTTGTCTGAGAAAATCTGACTGAAAGGGACCATATCTTGGAGAACAAAATGTTTGGTCTCCTGTTTGTCATTCTGAGCCCTTTAAATACTCCTTAACAGAAACAGGTATCTGAAACTGGTGTGGGGTTAGACAGCAATTTCTTAGAGTTGATGAGCTTCTCCTTGTGGCCCTCTCGTCCAGAAGTTGTCTCCAAGTTGTCTCACCCACTTCTGTTTTGTGGATGGAGTGTTGTATGTGCATATTATAATCAGTTTCTGGAGTTTACCTCCTTACCTTTTAGTATTATTCATTTTAGTTTGATCTTACACCGTCATCGTTTGATAGATTGTGATAAACCTTTCTGTTTTTGTCTTTCCTGCTTAGAGTATTATAGATTTACCTTAACAGAAAAACAAACTCAGCCTGTCCATCTCATTAATAATGGTTGCATTTTTTTCTTTTGCACACGGTTAATCATAATTCTTGGATAAGTAGGACAATGTAGGTGTGATTGCCGCATAGCCAGTATTTGTCAGTTGTGCCAGGCATGTGGCATGTGTGCATCTTAGCATCTTTGTCAGCACAGCCCACTCAGGTAGGTATTGTTAACTTCATTTTTTATTTTAGGGATGAGTAAGTAGAGAGGCTGAGTTAAGCTTGTAACTGAGTAACATGGTTAAGGTTAAGCAGCTATAACATTCTGGAGCTTAGAGATTTGAACCTCTTTTGACTATAGGTTAAATAAGGCCTGTGTTATTAGACAGATATGGTACCATCACTTACTAGATACATCCACTCGAACATGTTATATAACTTCTTTGAACTTTAGTCATTGGAGTCTCAGTATGATAAAAATGATCCATTCATATCCAAGTTACTAGAAGTAAATGAGATAACACATAGGCCACTCTTTATAATAAACAGTAAGAACATTGTATTTATGTACTTTATTACAAAAGCATTGAAATGTGTTTTTCTTATGTTTACTGCATGGTAAACATTGTGACTCTTAAGAGTGAGCAGTCCATCTTGTTCTCAGTACTGAAGCTATAGTGAATAAGAAGCCCCCTTGTTAGTTCCTACTGCTGCTGTAACAAATTACCAGGAATTCAGTGGCTTACACATAGTTATTTTATAGTTCCAGGGTGTGTGTGCAGGAGTCCAAAATCAGTCTTGCTAGGCCAAAGTAGTTAAGGAGGAATAGCTGGTTCATTCTGGGGAATAGGGGATTCCCATTTCTTTACTTTAACTTCTAGGGGTTGCTTGTATTCTTTCTCCTGTCTCACATCACTTCAAACTCTTTCTTCAGCCTTCAGCATCTGCTTATGACTAATCTTCTTGCCTCCTCTTTCTCCTGTAAGGACTTACTATATTGGGTGTACTCTTGGTCAAATCTAGGAGACTCTTCATATCTCAGAACTCTTAATTTGCTGAGGTCTTCAAAGTCTCTTACAATATAAAGAACAGTGTTCAGATGCTGGAGATGCAGAACTGACAGTAACTGGCATGGGAAATTGACCATCTCACTGAAGTGGAAGATGTGATCCATGCCTTTGAGTAGATGTTCTAACTAGTAAAACTGTGCATGTGCCTTTAAAATGTGTCTAATTTTTTGTAAATTATATACGTGTGCTAGTAAGACATAGTATATTAGTATATATAATTACGTAAGTTAGGTATTTAAGAAAGTTAAAAATTATTTTAATATTGTTTCCACTAAAGTTGTAATTTTCAATGAGAGCTGTATGATTGACTGGATTATTTTATATCAAATATAGATGAGGAATGGTTTATATTGGTTAGTCTTCTTAGCCTTGCTATTTTCTTACTGGCTTATGCTTGTAATACTATGTTGACTGTTTTTGTTTTGTTTTGTTTTGTTTTTTAAATGTTGTAAGGGTTTATTTAGTTAAAACAAGATAATCCTTCAATCTTCTTAGCTGGACACACGTGTAAACCACAGTGAATCATGGTATGCTAGAGGTAAACCCTATTGCTTATGAACTTCCATTTTTACTTTGGATTTCTGCCTATAGGTCCTGCAGTTTTTGATGTGTGTTCAGCTAGTCCTTAAGATCAATAAATCTGCACATCAATCTTAGTAAAGGCTTGTTTTTAAATAGTTCAGATCTCTCCTGTCTGGGCCTCAGAAGATGATCTTGGAAGAGTTAATATTTAGACCAATGAGAAGAGCTTGACATTTAACCAACTCTGATATATTTGACAAAAATATAAAGGTACATAGAAAGGACATTAGAAGCATCAAATGAAGAGTTTGTATTTTAGGGTATCCTTCCTGTTACTCTATCATAAATTATGCCTTTGGGTCAGTTATTTCTGTGAACCTCAGTTCTTGCCTGTTTGTATTTTCGAAGATGAATAATTCAAAGTGGGAAACTTGTATTACAAGCAAAGGGAACATTTTTGTGAGGTTATCTAGAGTCTTTAGAAGGGATGTAGAAAAGGAATGTTAGAAGTAGGTTTTTGAAGAGATTTGATTACTGTGCAAGTGAACTCTGATTTTAACCAGACAATGAGCAAGTGAAGTAGGTTAAATGAGAACAAAAGAGGCAAGCCATATTGATATTTTAATTAGATTACTATCAAATATAAAATTGATTGGCTGACAGACTTTGGAGGTGGTAGGTCATTAATGGAGATACAATAGGAAAGCATTGGGAGCTGTGTAAATTAGGATGATGACCTTTCTTGTACTTAGACATATGTCGGTCTAGTTTTCATGCATGGAAGAGAGATTTTTTTTTTCATTTTTCCCCCTTGGGTTATGATTCTATTTCTGATTTCTTAATTTCTTCTCATAATTTTTCCAACTTACTATTTTTGTTAATATATGGGCAGAAAAACAAGAAACATGAGCTATATGTAAGCTTTTTCTCTTTTTTATTTATATAAACATTGAAAATTTCTGTTCTGTCTTTTACCTGGGAATTTTTATGAAAAGATTGGGGAAAAAATTGGGGTTTGCTCATGTATAGTCAGAGAATAGCATGTGGTGCTTGGAAGCAGTGTGGGGTCATTGTAAACAGTGCCAGATCCTTCACAGGAGCTGGATGAACTAGGTTGCTTTAGTGGGAATAGATCTCTGAAAGGTGGTACATCTTTATGAAATGTGTGGCATCTGTGTCCAGACACAAAAAGGCAAATGACTCTTTCTAATGTTCTTTGAATTATTTTTAGGAGCTGGAGATGTGGCTCATGTTGCCCTTTAAGGTTAGATATTTGAAAATGTTTTAGAATGTAAGTAGAAATAAGGTTGGAAGATAATAAGAAAGATATTAACACTTTATTTATCTTTGAGCATTGTCATTTCATATTTGTTTGTGATTAGTAAATTATTCTTTCACGTCTCAAGCTGAGCAGAGAAATGAACCCAATACATATAGTTAACATTCTTGCACTTCTAATGAAAAGGGAGATGCTTAGAAAAGTACTAAATTGCTTTTTCCCCTCTCAAGTCATCTTCAGTTATGAATATTATACATATATATACAATATACACACACTTATTTTGTAGCTTATTTATATATGGAAATAAATAAAACACCCTGCTTGAAACAGTGATTTACACATTTCAAATTTTTCTTTAGTGCCAGCTATCTAACACATAGAGCAGAAACCACAGTTTTTACCTGCATTACCTATTTTGTTTTCAAGACCATATTATGAAGGGTTTTCACAAAGTATAATTCCACACATCACAAGGGAATGGGAAATTGCTTTTGAGTATTTTCAGTATAAAAATATAATCCCTTGGGTTATACTTGTTTCATAAATGGAGTGCTTTTTTGTTTGCTTTTGAAGGACCTGTCTTCTTTTTGTGTGTGTTGGGTATAAAACCTTGGGGCTGCCCAAGTGCTGACAAGTACTCTACCTTGTTCTGCACCCCATCCCCATAACTTTATTTTTGTGATGAATTACTAGCTAAAGTGATTTTTGTATTTTACATACAAGTAAAAGTGACACCTAGCTTTACTTATCAATGTTTTATAATTTTGACAGGGTTCTTAGGTACTAAACTGATTTTATATCTTGTACTAAGTGCTAATATTACGTATGTTCTGATTCATTCCCTCTGGGTACTTTGGTAGCTTATTAAATAAAATAGGAAAATAGGAAAGGCTATAGATTAGTTTTGTTGTTGTTGTTGTTTTGAGACAGGGTTTCTCTGTGTAACAGCACTAGCTGCCCTGGAACTATCTCTTATAGACCAGACTGGCCTCGAACTCACAGAGATGATCCTGCCTTCTGCCTCCCGAGTACTGGGATTAAAGGCGTGTCCACCACTACCTGGCTAAGACTATATATTAGGATTTAGAATATTCCACATTTTTTCACAAATTTATTTAAAGTAATTCTTTGTTAGCCACAATATATTTGGTACAAAGAGGGAAACAGTAAGTGTGGGACTTGAGCCTTGTGTACAAGTTGCTTGTCATAATACAGGTAGGTACTTGTATTAGAGTAGTGGAAAGGGTCTGTTATTCATTTTATGATCATTGCAACTCTTGTGAAATATACAGCCTTTTAGCATGGACATTTTCATTTAAAGATGGAGAAGGAAGACACATAGACATTAAGCAACTTGGCCAAGATTTCTCACAGCTAATTTGGGGTGGATTCAGAATCCAGGTAGCTATGAGTTGTGAGCCTGTGTTCTCTTAACCGTCATTTTCTGCCTCTGTGCCAGTAGAAACTTCGGCTAGTTTCTTTACCTCCATTTTTGCAGACAGATTTCTTAATGAAAAGGTGCCTGGATGAGCCAAGAGAGGATTTAAGAGTGCTGAGATTAAAGGCATGGGCCACCATCACCCAGCTGGAAAGTGTTAACAATCTGAAACTTTTTAAAAGCACACTTTCCAGCTGGCTGGTGGTGGCCCATGCCTTTAATCCCAGCACGCGGGACGCAGAGGCAGGAGGATCTCTGTGAGTTCGAGGCTAGCTTGGTTAGAGCAAGTTCCAAAATAGCCAGAGCTGTTACACAGAGAAACCCTGTCTTAAAAAAAAAAAAAAGAAAGAAAGAAAAAAGAAAAAAAAAATACACTTTCCTAGGATTCCTACCTTATGGGTATTTTTGGTTTTGTATTCAATTTAATGTTACTGGATTAAATAAACTCAGCTATTTTTATACAGCCAACATTCTAGAAATATGATTAGAATGCTAATGACTCGTTCAAAAAGCTGAGTTTTATAGTAGTTATTAAATGTAAAAAATAGGACTGGAGTTGCTAGTAAGGCTTGAATGTATTTGCCAGTTATAAACTCTCCTGTGTGAACAGGTGCTTCATGAGCTGAAATAAGATGCTGTGATGATGCTAATATGAATGATGGCTAAATCTGTATGTATGTGTTTCACTGCCTGCAGTGAGCAGGTGGTATTTAATTGTCAAGGGGAAAGAGTATGGGTAAATTGATAATGAATGGATAGAAGTGGTAATGCAGTTAAGCCTAAAGAAAAATGGCAGATATATTTGTGAGATTATGATAAATTTTATAAGTAAAGCCAAAGAGCTAGATGATAAATATCCAGCAAGGAAAATTATTTTGAGAAGTTTTTTTTTTTTAACATTGTTGTGCTAGATGTGTTTCAGAAGAGAGACTTAACAAGAACAGATACTTTGAAGCAGTAATTGAGTTTGCCACAGCAAGAATGAAGAAAGTAGTGTATTAAGCACAAATTTTATGGAAGCAAATGATCTGGTTATGTGTTTGTGAAGTTGACCCATAGTGCAACTGTAGAGCAAAAGACACAGCATTAAGCTAGTATTCTAAAGAACTGTCATAGTTTGTCTCTAACCTGCTCTTGTTGAGCACTCCTTTCTGTTACTCATCTCACCGTCCGCAGATCTACCAAGGCTCCTCTGCATTCTTTGTAGGAGTCTGCCAGACGAGAAAAGGTAGTTTATTGAAACATGTAGATGAGAACATAAACCCCTATATCTTAAATTATGAATTTATGAAATAGGTTCAAAGAGAGAGAAAAATGTGATTTTTGTTGGTGGTGTACAAAAAGAAATGGAAGAGTTAATAAAAGATTGAAGAGGAATGATCCATTAGTTGGAGGGGAATGGACTATCTAAGCCTAGAATTTTGTGAGACTTAAAAAAAAAATGCAGGCCTGAGAGATAGAAGACTGGAGTTGTCTTCATAGAGGAAATTATTTTTAAAGCAGAATGTTTGACTTTTGAAGCAGAGAACTGAGCTTCTTAGAGAATAAGAGTCAAAAAATGACAAAGAGCCTTGAAGGCCTGGTATGCTGCTGCCTTCCTGTAATCCCAGCACTTGGCAGGAGGGAGTATAAGCAATTCAAGGCCAGTCTCTGCTATGCAGAGAACAGCCTTAGTTACAGGAGACAGTAAAAGGATAGAAAGGAAACTGGAAACAAAGATGGAAAGACCTTTAAAATCACTTTGTCAACAGTTAGTGTCTGATAAGGTTGAAAAGTTTGAAAACAAAAACACCTTGTTTTTTAAGAGGGAAGTGTTGATAAACTTTTGGGAATTGAAAAAGATGATGTTTGGGAAGTGGCAGACATGCATTCTTACATATTTGTTTGGTAATCTGAAGGAAAAAGAATACTTACAATATTTATAATAAAAAAGTTAATGGCTACAGTAGCCTTACACTTTTTATTTTAATTTTTAAAGAGGATTTATTAAAATTTGTATATATGTGCATGTCTCTGTGTGGGTATGTGCAAGTGTGAATGCAGTTGTATATGGAGGCCAGAGGAGGACATGGGATTCCCTGGATTTAGAGACTGTTGTAACTATGCAACTTGAGTTTTGGGAACTGAACTCTTGTACTCATCAAGAGTAGTATGTACTCTTAACCACTGAGCCATCTCTCCAGCCCCATGCTTCTGATATTTATCAGTCCCTTAATGAAATTCTTTTAAATGTTTGCCTTAGGATGAAAATTTGAAGACTTAGTCCCGAACCTACTTTTGAGGCGTAACTTTTTAATTGTTCTATGTGTAGATTCTGTTTTGTCCAGACTATACTGTTACCCTGGTGCTAATTTATTTGGGAGCTTTATTTGTATTTTGAACTGAAATTACTATAGAAAAAGCACTGTGTTTTGAGTTTTATAGGATAAATACATCTTGCACAATTTCTTAAAATATGTCATTTTAACTATGATTAATGTCTGATTATTTCCAGCAGCTTAAAGAAAAATTTTATTGGCAAAATTAGTAATGGTAGGTTAAGATATAAGACATTGCATACCTTGCTCAGTGCCTCTTCATGATAGATCACTGAAACTTTAGATCAATCTTTAGCCATCGATCATTGAATAGATTTGATATATGGAGGAGTATAGTGACTTGAGAAAATCCAAGACCGGTTCTATGTGAGTGATTGCTAGTAATTATCTGAACTTCTAAATTGAGAGGTTTGATTATCAGCAAGCAATAGAACAGAGTTTTCTCAGCTAGTCTGAAAGGAGAAGGGATACATTGTGCTCTTACAAAGAGACTAAGAGACCAAGCAGAAGCAAAGCAGTTTTTAAAGAACTCCATATACATATATACATACATACATATATGTGTATGTATTTTAAAATTACCCATATACATATATACATACATACATATTTGTGTATGTATTTTAAAATTTTAAAACCAAGCATTTGAAAGAAAAAATGTGTGTGCTTATTAAGCAAAGACTCTGGAAGCCAAATGACAGTTTGGAACTATTTCATCACCAATGTTTAACCAGAATGACTTCCGTGTTATTTACTCATTTCTCATAAGTCTTGTATTACTCCATAGAATTTTGTAGCTAAAAAAAAACTTTAGTAATGTTAAAGAATAAAACCTGTATTTTTCACTGTTAACTTGAACCGTATTGCCCTAAATGAATGGCCAGCACTGTATTCCTATATGAAGAATGTGGTGTGAATTTGGTATTGGAAGCATTCTTTAGCATGAGTGTTAACTATTGTTCTACATAGTGTAGATGATTAGATTCCTTTACATGCTTCGAATACAGTCCCATTGTAGTTTGGCTTAGGTATTTAGTTCTTGTATGGTTATGGCTATATAAATGCTGTTCACAGCCGATTCATGTTGTATAATCTGATAGTTCCCTTTTCCCTATCATCTTCCCAGAAATACTGACATGCTTTTACTAAATTTGCTTTTTTTCCCTCTAAGTACAAAATCTTTCCAGTTATAGTGTATACTTGAGACTTTCAAAGACTGATAATTAGGTATAAATTTCACATTCTGTCAGGCTCATGACCTTCTGATAACCTTCCATCTAGACTGGTTCCCCTGCGTTCCTTGTTTGTAGCTGTCATCCTGGTCTTGAAGCTTCTCTTTCTAGACACAGAAGATAGATTCCCTTTGATCCTTCTATCTCAGTACCATATTGCTGTAATTGTAGCTTCATAGGTCTAATCAGTCCTTGTATGCATTAGAACTGTCTTTACTATTTTTTTTTTCAAAACGTATCCATCCTTGTAGTTTCTGGATGTAGTTTTTAAATCCACCTTATATGTCAATATTTTGAATTGTGTTAAAATGACATTTTTTTCAAGACATTAATATTGGCAATCTCAAATAGTTTGATTTAATAGTTTTTATGTTAAGTTTCTATCTCTTATTTATTGCAAGTAAGGACTTACATAACACTTTATAACTAGGAATGTAATTTTTATATCTTAATTTGTAATAGTTAATTCCTTTATATTTTACATTTATGTGAACACATCTGTATATGATAAACTCATTATTTGTAACTCATAATAATTTTATTGTTACTTTTCCACTTTGGTACTTTTTTTAAAATTGAAAATAGATTTTTTTCCCCCATTACGGTTTTCTCTTTCCCAACTCTGCACCCACTCAGTTCCACCCCTTTTCTTTCTCTTTCTCGTTAGAATACAAACGAACTTCTAAAACATAATAATAAGATAAAGTGAAAACAAGCAAACCAGAATAGGACGAAACATAAAATGGACTGGGTAGTGATGGCGCACACCTTTAATCCCAGGACTCAGGAGACAGACAGGCTCAAAAATCAAAAAAAAAGAGATAATAATAAAAAGGAAAAAGAACCAAAGAGAAAGCACAAGAATCATATGCAGACACATATGCACACAGAGAGGAATCCCAGCAAAATTAATATATACACAGAAGACTGTAAGAGGAAAAAAAAAACAATAATGCCCAGACAAAGCTTTCTAAGACAAGAAGCCTCCAAAAATGCCATTGAGTTCATCTTGTGTTGGCTATCTGCTGATGGGCTTGGAGTCTGTCCTGAAGAGTTGTTTTTATACCCAGTGAGAGTCCATTGGAGAAAACTCATTTTTTCCTTTGGAAGCAATTTTCAGTTGGAGATAGCTTCTGGGTTAGGGATGGGAGCTTGTGTTGGCTTGTGTTCACTTCCCCTCTCAATGCTGGGACCCCATCTGGCTTAGACCTGTGCAGGCCCTGTGCTTGCTGCTACAGTCTCTGAGTTCATATGAGCATCAGTCCTTCTGGTGTGTAGAAGACCTTGTATCTTTGATGTCCTTCATCCTTTCTGGCTCTTAAAATCCTTCCACCTCCTCCTCTGAAGGATTCCCTGAGCTCTGAAGGGAGAGATTTGATGGAGGCCTTCATTTAGAGTTGAGTATTTCAAGATCTCTGACTCATTCACTGTACATTGTCCTGTTGTGGGATATTTCTTTCTTTTTTTTTTTAATCCTTATAACATATGATACTAGTGATGCTGGTCTTGTTTCATGTATTAGTTTTGTTTGTTTTTTTTTTAATGCTAACTTTTTATTATATGGCATATGTGTTCCTATACTGTATATGTATGCTTTTCATTTGAAGAATCTTTATAGCTGTGTAAGTTTATCCAGATTTCTTTCAGTGGGAATGGTGATGATTCTAGGTATGCATTACAAATAAAATAGATTTGTATCTCAACCAGTTTTGACAGTCTGATTTCTAATTTGTCTTAATTTTCATTTAGAATGAAAGTAACTTAAATACTAGGCTAAAAATTTGGTAGAGATTTTTCTGTTTCATTGTTATGAGGAACTCCTGAGATAATTTTGACATTAAGATAGCTCAGAGATGTTTTTGTATTTATTTTTGTTGATTGTTTTGAGCTAAATAATCAAAAGGTATCCTATTCCTCCTTTGCTATATTGGTAGAGAATTTTTTTGCTTTAGAAGAGCTGTATTCTATTTCATAATATTATCAACCTGTAGTATTTGTACTTAAAAAGTTTCTGTTACTTCTGGCTGTCAGAATTCTTTATGTAAAAATAGTTATAAGTTTTACTTCCATGCTTTGGAATAATTGCAGGTTTTAGAGTTATCTTTAAATATTTGTAAATGTCTTTGGCATCTGGACACTTTCTCAGGAGGCTAACTCTGATAACTTTCTGTACCTGCTGTGAGAATTATCAGATGCTGCTTTTGTGAAGTTGTTTTTATTGCACTCTCTAGAAATTTATTACTTGGCAGTGATAGCAATAGAATTATTAGCTTTTTCCCTTCTAGGATACTCATACTCTAAAGTTGTGTTCTTGAGATTAGAATAAGAACTTGTTTTTTATTGCCTTAGGTTGTAGTCCATTAGAAGTATATGTTAATAATTTCCTTTCTCTGTTGTTCATTGTTGCTGGTGGTTGGTGTCTGCAGGCTTCCTAGTTGGCATGTGTGCTGTAAAGAGAGTTCTTCAGCTTCAGCATCATATTATTCTCAAGACGACAATTGTGCATTAGAAAGTGAAGACACACAGTCCCAGAAAAAGGTACCTTAAATGGAATTGACAGTCTTGCTTTCTAAGACTGTCTTAATTTAGAATGAAAGTAACTTGAGAAATACTAGGCTACAAATTTGTTGGGGATTTCTGTTTAATTGTTATGAGGAGCTACCGAGGTAATTTTGACATTATGATAGCTCAGAGATATTTGTGTGTTAATTTTTGTTGCTTGTATTTCAGATTTTGGTAACATACCATGTTCTACAGTAGGGAATAAGAATGATGTATATTCAATAAGATTGCTCTTTTATTGCTAAAGAGAAATATACTTTTATAAATTAAAAGCTATCAGCAGTAAATGCTTGGAGAAGTTGTAGTTGGAGGCTTTATAGTTCCTTAGAAACAATTAGGTACAGTGAATAGATTTAAAACACCTGATAGTTTTGGAATCAGTTATAACTTTACTACTTCAAATGATAAAGGTAAATATTGACTTGTATTTGTCTTCTGCATCCAATTTGGTGTATTTTGAATTATAGAAGTAACTAAGGCTAACTATAAAACAGTCATCTTTGTATCCCCAAAGGAACCTTAGTTTACTGCTTGTTGTGAATGTTCAGGTGTTTTCCTGTGGGTATAGATATACATTTAAATAGGAACACAAATTAATATTTTCATTTCCATTGAGATAACAAAAATGTTCTGCAAAGTGATTTTCTTCCTTTTCCAAGTTATATCCTCATGATCTTTATCATTTACTGTTTCTTCAGAATGGCTACATTTTCATTTTATTATATAGCTACATGAGAATGTATTTTTTCCTTCTTGGATTTTTGTGTTTTTTCCTGAGCTTGCCTGCATGTATACCTATATAGGCATGTTAAGCATATGTATTATGATATATTTTTTGCTTACATATTTGGAAGTTTGAGATCTGATAATTTGCATTAGATTATTTAATTTTTTGAGTTGTATAGAATTGATTTCTGGGATGGATGATGTAAACGTTTTGAAAATTTGAGTCTTTAAAAACAAAACATAAAATTTTATGCTTTTATTCACAGTCAATAAAACTTGTTTCTAACTTCTTCTTTGATGATATATTTAAATACAAAATGTTATAAAAATGAATTAAGTAAACATTAGTGGGGAAAAATTCTTTCAGGAAACATTTCGATATTTTATATGTGTTAGATAAGCTCAGCTTTAAAAAGGTGAATATAACTTCCTTTTATGAAATGTGTATCCTAGGAAATATATTTAAAGGCATAGGTTTAGAAAAATTTAATGAGTATATCAAAAGAGGTGAAACAAAAACATGTATAGTCCATGTAATTCTGGAAGTTTTACTTTGTGTTTGATACATACTACTTTGTGATGTTTATTAAGCAACCAAATGAGGTTCTTAAATTCACATTTTATATTTTAAGTGTGGTGGCAAGGATAGGGATAGAAGGAGATAGAAAATAAACATGTAAATATAGTAGAGAGTAAAATGCATATAAGACTGGTTCTGTAGCAAAGAAGGAGATAGTTTTTGATGACTGATTTTTTTAATAAATAATTTTATGAGTCATTTCTTTGTCACAATGTAGGATGAAAGAAAGGAACCTAGTAATGCTGAATTATCAGGAAAATTGAATTCATATTTACCTATTCTTCCAGAAGAAAATAAATTAAAAGATGACTACACTGTGGATGTACAAGTAAGCTTTATATTGCTTTTGCTTTTTATAACATACCTTTGTGGTCTTTTTGTATAGGATTGGATACCTTTGTTTGGTCTTTTGACTCTAAAGTACCATATAGCAGAATGTAAAATTAGCAACAGTAATAGCAGTACTTGTAATAGTAGTACTGATTTTGAGAAAATTTAAAATTACAGATTTAATAATAAATATGATTGATTTCTTAGAAGTAAAATTTGAGTGCAAGTATTTATTTCTTCATTCTATTATTTGGCTCATAAATATTTTCTGATTTTTAGGTACTATAATTTTTTTCTGACCTGCTTTATTTTACAACATTAGTTATATGTAGAACACAGAGCATTTTTGATGTCAGTATTTAAATTTATGTAGGATGCAAAGTTAAAAGAATAGACTAAGATAAAATGTTTTACCCCTTTTCTTCAGACTATTGTTTTCTATTTTATGCACCAGAATTAATGGAAGATATTAAAAACCTGAATAAATATACTGTAAACCTAGTAGAATGCTGATACATCTGGAAACCATTTAATTCAACAGTAGTTGAAAGAACTAGGGATATTTGATTTGTAGACAGAAAGATTTTAAAAAATCAAAACATCTTACAGATTAAAAAACATGTTCATCACAGTATGAGGGAGTTTCGTTTTATTAGCTTTTGGAAAATATTTGCCAAATATTTATTCACAGACTAAAAAACTTCCATTTGTTGCCCTTCAATTATGTGAATATTTTGAAGCATCTAGAACAGCAGTTCTCAACCTGTGGTTTGCAATCTTCAAAGGGTTCACAAGTCAGATATTTATATTACAATTCATAACAGTAGCAAAATTACAGTTATAAAGTATCAACAAAATAGTTTTATGGTTTGAGATCACCACAACACGAGGAGCTGTATTAAAGGATCACAGCTTTAGAAAGGTTGAGAACCATGCTCTAGAAGCCTTTATCTCAAATCCTTTGAAATTTTACTGTTAAGTACAAAATACATGTTGAATTTTAAGGACTTGGATTAAAAAATATAAAGTCACTTCAGAATATTTTGAGTATGTGCTGAAATAATGTAGTATTTGATAATGTCCTTTCCTAAAGACTTCCTACCTTAAAGAATAAACCAGTAATATTTGTGAAAATTTCTCTGCTACTAATTCTCCAAATGATCATACACATTGTATCCTGTTACACTGTCTAATGTCTTCTTTTTGTTTCCATACTGGCTCACCTATTTGGCAAGGCCTACATCATCTTGTCTGTAATAGTTGATAGTTTTCCTCTTTCCTTGAACTTGATACGAATTCTTCTCACTTGCTATTCTTTGTTAAACCTTTAAATGCATTGTGTGCTAGACGCTGGGAAAATTAAAGTCAAAAGAACGTTTTCCTTTTTTAATGCATTTATATTATAATTGAAGACAGGAGGGAGACAAATAATAGCAGTTGAGCTATTATAGATGTTGTAATAAGACTGAGTAGGGAATAGTGGAAATAGAAAGGATGGGAACTAGCTAGTTCTATTGTAGTCAGTTTTGGGGGGGCTGATAAAAGTTTTCAGATATGAGAAGTGTTTGATCAATTTCTGTTTGGGAGGGGTGAATGACCTAGAATATTCTAGACTGAAAGAAAAGCAAATTATTTATTGCATTGTAATACTTGTGCATATTATTGTTATTTAACTGATAAACATTTTTCCATAAATTTTTTAGGGATATAAGTACTGTATCATACCATTTTATATATTTATATAGGATTCTTTAGTTACTGCTAGTATTCATTAATTAAATAGAAGTGGGGTTACTTGTAGGACCTGAAATAAAATAGGAAGAAAGGAGAATGGGCAAGCTGTGCCTGCTGTATGAAAACTGCACATGTTCTGTATTAGAGTAACAAATTTATAATAATAAATAATTTATTTAAATAAATTTCTTAGGGTAGTAATGTTGGAAGAAAGGATTTTGTGTGTGTGTAAAAGTTTTTCTTTGGTAATTTTCTTTTTTTAGTTCTAGAGAATTAAACCTAGGATTCCAGGTCTCATGTATATTAAGCACTTACCATTGAACTAAATACCCTTAGATTATGAACATTATATAGTCATTTTTCAGCTTTCTATGAATTTTTGTCCATCAAAAAAGTGATTAATCTTAACTTTTAATAAAACCTTTAATAAAACAGAATGTGGAAACAAAGTTAAGTCTACCTGTGGTCAACTCACTCCCTACGGTTGATTTACATGAAGATTCTTCCAGTGTAGCTGTGAGCAGTGAAGACATTGAAGATAGCTCCAGCTCATCTACCTCAGAGCTTGAGTAAGTCTTTATGAAGAGAAGGTTGGGTTGGGAGAGAAGCAAAAACAGCAAATTGGAAATATTCCATAATAGGACACCTTAATATACTCAAGGTTGATATTTGTGCTAAATAACATAAGATTTATAGAATCAGTGTCTAATTTGCATGTATTGAATGTAATCTTAATAGTGAGCTTATTTACTTAGCTGAGTAAATGAATAAAATCGATTATGGCCCAGCCATGGATCTCTACAAAGCACAGGTTCTACTCAGGAGAATGTATGAGTTTCTTTTTTTTTTTTGTAATCTGTATAGTAGTTATTCAAAAATCAAATGTCAGTTTATTTATTATTACTAGTTTTCCAGTAATAGTTACGTCATTGTGTGACTAGTTATCTTTTTCTAACTTAATAATGTTTGGAATATTTAAGCTTAAAAGTTATCTTTAGTAAATCAATTTTGTGCTTCTGAGTTCCTTCAGCTGTAATTGCAGAGAGCATAGCCAAACACTGTCTTTTAATATTACGTTATGTATTTACTCTATCTATAAGAATTGACAATAGTAAGTAAAAGAATACTTAAAAACAAATGTTATTTATTGCCACTTTAAAAAATCTTTACAATGCTGCAAGTCAGTTCTTAGTGGGCTGGTGAAGTTGTGCACAAAGATGGTGCCAGTTTGGAATAAATGTTGCTTAGTTAAATTTAAGACCAGGATACTGTTTATGTAAACAGTAGGTTCTTAATTCTTCCATATTATTAAAAAGGATTGCGAATTACAAGTAAGGCAGGGGAAAATACTGAAATATTGTCACAGTTATTTGAAAAGTAAAATTGTAGAAGTGCAGTAAAACTTTAGCAGAATGGCCTGAGATAATTGGTACTTTTGCTGTATGTAACACTATTAATATATTCAGTATGAACAGAAATCGAATATTAGAGAAGATGCACTTAGAAAAATAACTTAAGATCTTATCTTTTATTAGACCAAATACTAATTTAGTGTTGTGTTTTAAAATTCAGTAGTGTTTTAGAACTAGGTACACTACAGATGGTTGGTTGTACATGATTTAAAATAAAAAGCCCAGGCTGGCCTTGGCCTCTCAGTCCTGTTTTAGCCTCCTAGGTACTAGGATTAAAAGCATGTGCCATTGTGTCCAATTTAAAAATAATTTTTGAAAACATTCCATAGATCCACAAAACATTCTTCTTTTGGAGGCTTAGGTTATATTCCAGTGCCACTATTAGAATTTTAAACTTGCATTAAATCAATTAAATTATTGGATTATCGTTTTTTCTTTCCTCTTTTAGTGAAATAGAAAAATCTGGTACTTTATCTGTAGCCAAGCCTGGTGAAACGGAGCAGTCTGAAGTTGACTGTGATGGTGGTGAGGCTCCTGATGCAGGTGCTCCAGTTGAACAGCCTGCTTTTGTCAGTCCGCCTGAAAGGTGAGTGTAAGCATTTTAGTACGATTCTTTTGTTTTCATTTTGTTTTTTATCATGACACTGTCTTGTTGTGTAGACCACTGGAACTTAATGTAACCCAGGCCTGCACCACCACATCTGATTGTGTAGGATTTTATAATAACTATTACAACTGGAATTTTGATAATCATAATTGTATAAAACTTTTTATCCAGCTAAAATATGTTTAATATATCTTTTGTTTTTAAATAGCCTTGTTGGCCAGCATATAGAAAATGTGTCATCTTCACATGGCAAAGAAAAAATAACAAAATCAGAATTCGAATCGAAAGTTTCAGGGAGTGAACAAGATGGTGATGATCCAAAGTCTGTGTTGAATGCTTCAGTTACTTTAAAAAATGAGGTGAGTTATAACCTTGACTGTCTTCATCCATTATGTAATGTACTTTAGTGGAATCTTGAAAAAAATTGCCAACTATATTTGTTATAAGATTATATTATGCATAAAACTGATATGAACTCTGCTTCTATATATAGTTACTTTATGATCTGACTAGTTTTTACATATGTAAGTGTTCTGGTATAGATTCTCTTGGGTTTTATATATAATTATACAACTTTCTGCCCACCATCTCATCTATTTGGGGCCATATAATTAAAGTCCTGACTTAGGCAATGTTTTAGAACTATAATAGATGCCACGACCATTAAATTGAGAATATCATTTAATTCAGTAAGGACAAATACATGTTTCTCAGCTAGAACATTTTTGTTACTTATGTGCAAGTTGGAACTAGATGTTAAACTTCAGTCTTGAAACATTATTCTTACAGTAAAGAGGGACTTTATATCACAGTGAAGCAGTTGTCTTTTACTCTTTCTGAAGTCCACTTTAACTGCAGAGAAGAGACAAGTAAAAAAGTTCCTTAGAACTCTTACCCAGCAACTTAAGGTTCCCCTCTAGTACAAAAAAAAAAAAAAAAAACCTAAGTGAAAGAGATGAGATCTTTTCATCATCTTGAAAGCAAACTAAATTGAATGAAAGAGAAATTTAAAGTACCAGCCACTCATTTTCATTTACTCCTTTTAGTTTGGGATGTTCTATTCATTTTAGTGAATTTTCATTTAAACTTCCTAACATATATTTCAGAGCTTTATACTATCCATAGGACTAGATGTGTCTGTCTGTGATGCTTCCTGGAAACACAAGAACTCAGTTTTCTATAGTCCAGGTTCTTAAAAGAACTCACTTTAATTTTTTTCAGTGGAACCAGATCATCTGTTAAGGTTCTTATGTCAAATAATCACACCCCCAAAATAGGCAAACATTAAAAATTGGAGCTCTTTCAGTATCAAGTACGAATTGAAGCTTGGCAGTCAGCTCGGTCCTAAATTTACTTGTTTTCAACTAATAGCCAACCCACAGTATCTAAGGCCTTAGACTGTGAGCTTGTGCTAACAAGCAAAAGATTGAAATCTTAATTAAATGTATAATTACCTCCTGAACAAATTAGTATCCCAGAAAGACTGTCAGAAATAACACGAGTATCCAATTCAGAATAATTCTGCCCAGTTAAGTTCATGTGAGCCACTTGGATTTCCAATGAAAGCAGCTCTTTCAGCAATTGTTATTTAAAAGATTTGCAGGCTATTGACACCATTAGACACATAGTGTTTTAGAAAGTGGTTCCATTTGTAGACAGTGCATTAGCAATTGATTTTATGGTTTTATTAGATCTGTTAGTTGGTGAGAAAAACTTTGTTACCTAGAACTCAAAGAATGTACATGCCTTTTTGTTTTTGTTTTGGGGGCTTTACTATCTCAGCCGAGTGACTTTTTATAATTACTTAATTATTTACCAGAGCTAGTTCTCTAAATAGACTTTGTTAATAAGCACATTAAGGGTTTTTGTTGTTGTTGTTTTGTAATACCCAAATGGTTAAAACATGAAATGACTAAGTAAATTACTCTGCTTTAGGAAAAGAAAAATAAAAAAGATCGTGTGCCCTTTCTTGATTATAGCTCCTCTTCAGACCGTGCTATCATGCATTTGGTGATTTTATAATTTTTAATTTGAGGACTTTGAAACAGAATGTTCTGACATTCTTGCCTTTATATAGACTTTTACTCAGTTTTGACATTGGGATTTGTCTCTTGTGCTTCTTGATTATTCTGTTACAATTATTCACTTGAGGAATATTTAAGTTTCTGATTTCCTTATATTAGAAGTAGTGTTGCAGTGTGCAATTACACATGTTTAAAAAAGTAACAAGCATTTTTACTGACAATGCACAAAAGTGTGACTTAGTGGATATATATATTTTGCAAATACTGTATTTTAAGATTCCTTCAGCAATCTGATAGATTCCCCATGATGCATTAGATGTGTCACACTTTGCCAAGACTGTCACACTGTAACCGCCATCAGATTGGTATGAATTGTGTCTCTGGTTTTCTTAGCTTTTCATGATTATTTTTACGATTTTATTTTCCTTTTGCTGAATTTGTTGCTTCTATTCCTTCTGCTTGTTGATTTTCAGCCATTCTTTACATACATTCATTTGTCAGTTGAATATATTATAACTCACTCTTGAGGCTTGTTTCATGCAACTTATTGGCATAATTTTTATTTTTAATTTTTATATAACCAGTGCATGGAGTTTTTAAAAGGGCATTTCATACATCCATTTTTTTGTTAAACCCTTTTGCTAGTATGAGATATCAAAATATTTTTTTTTCTGTGTTCTTTTAAAGTATAATAATCTTGGGGCTTTTAAAATAACATTTTAAAATTACTTTAAAATTTTTGTGCGTTTTTATAAAAACAATGTTACATCTAAAAATTACTCCTTTAAAAAGTAGGTGTGTACATCTTAGATTTATTTGAAGGTGGTTGTATTGCAAGTAAATACATATATGTCAATATATTGAAAAAGAAATATTACTCAAATTATATTTTTTTCTTTTTGAATAGAAATATTTTTTGAAAAATTTTGAAAAGATATATATTTCTATGCCATTCAAAAGAAATATATATATTTTTGAATGAGTAATGAATTTGCTTAGGATATAGAATTCTGTTTGTTTTATTTTTAAAATAAATTATGTTTATGTCACTAACATGTAAAGGAATGTATTTTGTGATGCTTGAAGTTTCATTCTTTTATATGAACTTGAATTTTTAAGTAAATTAATATTTCATGTTAAAATAGTTTTCATTGCAAAAATTAAACTTTAATTTGCTGTTAGAGAAACATTTGTGCTTACACTCATTATTTGTTAATATTTTTAAAAGATTAAAGTTTGTTGTTTTTTTGTTTTGTTTTGGCATTTTGGCATTTCTTTCAGAGCTCTGATTATACAAAGTCGGGAGAAACTGACCCTGCACCTGTCACAGGTCCCAAAGATCCAGAAGATATACCAACATTTGATGAGTGGAAGAAGAAAGTTATGGAAGTAGAAAAAGAAAAAAGTAAGGAAGCACTGGGATTTGATTAACTTTTTTCTAATTTTTTTAATTATATGAGGGAGCAGTTTAAACATGCTTTTTTCTAAAAACTTCAGAGATTCACCACATTGCTGCTGATTACTTGCCATTTACTGTTTGTGTACAGTTTTAATCTTAATTAAATTACATTCTTAGAGATTATCCACTGATAGTAAAATAAGAAAGAATAATGATATCACTCCCGATTTATGGGAAAATAGCTTGAATGAGGAAAGTTTGGTCAGAAAGCTTTAAACGTTTTGTATAAAAATTCTGAGTTAAGAATTGTTGATGTTGGAGTTAGAAGTAGACAAAGTAAAGCATAAAAAAGTAAGGCTTTATTCTCATGGATGGTCTTCATCTTATGCCCTAGACATATCTCAGGTAATGTGAATTTTTGTAGTTATTACAAATATGTTAAAGCACTTTGAATTACTAGTTTGTTAGTTTTGAGATAGGGCCTCTATGTAACCTTGGTCAGCCTTGAGCCAACGGTGAAGTACAAGCTGGCTTCACACTCGTGACAATCCTCTTTGCATGACATCCCAAATGCTGGGATTGCAAGTATATGCCACTATACTTGGCTTGAGTTTTCTCATTTATTTTAAAGCTGTATTTCTAAGGGTTAAAACCTGTTCATTTCTGGAAAGCAGCCTGTTTGCTACTTTTGAGATCATTGTGTTGCTTGGGGGCTATTTTCAATCACAATCATTGTATATGTGTTTATAATGAGGTTTGTCTACAGGTCAGTCATTGCATCCATCTTCTAATGGAGCTCCACATGCTACCAAAAAGGTCCAGAAAAATAGAAATAATTATGCCTCAGTAGAATGTGGTGCCAAAATTTTGGCAGCTAATCCAGAAGCCAAGGTATTTAAAGTATATAAGTTTTTTTTTTAAAGAATATACAAGAAACTAGTAACTTTATTAAAAACAGTCATTTATGATAACTGTCTTTTAATGTGAGTCATTTTACAACTTTACTAATTAATACATTATGCTTTTAAATACTTCATAGTGTCGATTTTTGGTTATATTGGTTGATAATATTGCACCTTAAAAGTATCACTTAATAACCTTATATAACTTTTAAAATAGCTCATAAAAAGTTATTTTTTCTTTATAATAACAGACATTTAAGTTTCAAAATGATAATTGATATAAGGCTAATTTAATGCTATACCCCTAATCGAAAATTTTAACCATTTAGTTAATTTTTTTCTCCTTATGTATTTCATCATGTGCTTATTTTAAAAGTCTAAAATACAGGAATCTAACAAATTTTTAGAATTAAAATATTTTTAAACTGTTTTTCTTTAATATATTTTCTTTGCCTTGAAACAGAGCACATCTGCTATTCTTATAGAAAATATGGACCTTTATATGTTGAATCCTTGCAGCACTAAAATTTGGTAAGTAATGTAAAATTTTACAAAGTGCATTTTTATATGTGTGCATTTTTATTGGGGTAAGATTGCCATATATATGTAATTTAATGAGCATTTATGATTGATCAGTATTGATATCACTTCCAAATTGAGAACAAACTGCTTTTCCTTTTAAGGAGGTAACAAAAGTGCTAACAGTGACAGGGCTGATCAAAAGTACTGTTGGAGTTTTCTAGAAAGAGATAGAAAACTGAAGGAGAAATTCTTAGAAGAGTGTAATTCCTGGGCTGAATCTTGAAGGACACATAGGCAATGGTAGATGACTGGATGACTATATAGAAGCAATTTAGTAGTGGCAAAATAAGAGTAAAATTATGTATGACATAAAATAGGTATAATTATAGTGAGGCCAGAGCATTAGTCTAGCTACAATCAGACCATTTGGTGCTGTATGTATGTACTCAGTTTGACTATGTACATGCTTCCCCTCCCCGCCCTGTGTGTGTGTGTGTGTGTGTGTGTGTCTTTCTCTCAGAGTCTGTGTGGGCATACATGTTTGCTCTGGATGGAGGCCTGGTGTGTTTTCTTTATTCATTCTCCACTTTATATATTAAGGCAGTGTCTCTTCAGTTGAACCCAGAGTTTGCTGATTCCATTAGTCTAGATAGCTAACTTGCTCCTCAGGTTTTCTGGGATTATTGGCAGTTCTCATACATACTCAACTTTTACCTGAGTGCTGGGGATCTAAACATTGGTCCTCAAACTTGCCTAACACTTCCCCACTGAGCAGTCTCCTCTAGTTTAACAGTTTGTAAGACCTGTAGGCTAACATTTATTTTAACGAAGTGACATTATCTCATTAGCATTTCAAGAAAGAATGGCCTACAGGAAAATGCAGTGGAAGTAGAGAAATGAGATGGACTGTTCTCATAGCTTTGGTCTGAATCATGACCTTGAGCTATATAATTGGCAATTTGAGAACAGAAGAGAGCACTCTATCTGAAAGACATTTGAACAGGTAAAATTGACAGCTCTTAGTAATTTGGTATGTAGAAGAGAAAGCCATCCAAGAAATACTCTATTATTTTGACTTTACAGCTTTATAATTCTTTGATTAATGAATACTATACACATGGGAACAGATTATGGGGGAACAATATACTTTTATTACAATTTTATTTATTTATTTTTGGTTTCTTGATACAGGGTTTCACTGCATAGGCCTAGCTATCCTGGAACTTGCTCTGTAGACCGAACTCACAGAGATCTGCCTGCCTCTACCTCCCTAGTGCTGGGATTAAAGGCATGCAACACCACTACCTGGCATATTGCATTATTTTATTATTTCTAAAAGCCAATTGAAGGGACTGGAGATCTGACTCACAGGTTAGGAGTGTTTACTGTTTTTTCAGAAGACCCAGATTTGGTTTCCAGCACCTACACGACAGCTCACAATCATCTGTGACTCCAGTCCCAACGTCTCCAACATCCCCTTCTGGCTTCTGGGCAGCAGGCAGTGTAGTGCACATAGACATACATATGTTACATATTGTTACAAGCACTTTGCCAACTAAGCCATCTGCCCAACCTCTTTATAGTGTCTTTCGATGAAACTTTTCACTTGGTTTTGATCTCTCTGGAATTATTTCTTACATTGTATTTAGAAAGAATTCTTTCCCTACTTCCTCATTTTCCTCTTGAGATAATGTTTTAGTCAGTAATTAATTCTGTTTCATAGCTTCAAAACCATTATCACAAAGTTTCCTTACATGCACTTTTGTTAAAATGCTTCTGTCTGTTGGTCAGTTCATCATTATTTGCATCAATACCCTGTATAGCCTTACAGATCTTAATATCTAATAGGGCAAATTATTGTACATTAGGACTTTTTATGTTCTTTTGCCTCTTATTGATTACTATTGTTTTTAACTTTTCTTGTTGAACTCCTGATTTCCATATGGAGATTTTATTTGAAATTGTATTGAAACTTTACATGATGGGTACTGAGTTTTTCTACCAGTAAATAAGCATCCTTATTGTTTAACATATTTAACCTTTTTCCATAACTTTTCTGAAATTTGTACCTCAGCAGTTTTTTTGTTATTATTGTAAGAACCTCTGTTGATGGAAGTTTCTTTCTTCCTGGTCCCACAGCCGTTCAGTATCAACAAAACACACAGAGGCTTATATTAATTATAAACTAGTTGGCCTATTAACTCAGGTTTTTTATTAATTAGCTCTTATGACTTAAATTAACCCATAATTCTTATCTTGTTTAGTCACATGGCTTGGTACCTTACTCAGTGAGGCATTCCCATCTTGCTTCCCCTGTGTCTGACTGATGACTGCAGACTGAGCCTTCCCTCTTCCCAGAATTCTCCTAGTCTGGTTACCTGTCTATATTTCCTGCCTGGCTACTGGCCAATTAGCATTTTATTAAAAATAATACAAGTGACAAATCTTTACAGGGTACAAGAACATCATCCCACAGCAAACCTCTAAAGACTGTTATATGTAGATACAATTAATCTATGGATACAATTAATCTATACATTTATATGTAGAGATTATATTATATACTATAATACACAATATTCTGTCTTATTATATATAATATATACTGCATATTATATATGATATATATGTGTGTATTGTATATATGTGTATGTATATTTAGAGAGATAGCTGCCTTTTTTTCTCTTGCTTACAGAAGGTAGTCAAGGGGCTTCTATGTAGGGAATTCTATATAGTGTTACTATAAAGTAATCCTTTAAAAATTTCTAATTCTCCTTATCACGCTGACCTTTTCATCAATATGATGATTCCACCTTGAAAATTGTTGAATAGAAAGTGACAACACACATTCTCAACTCATTCTGTATTTTAAAGGCAGTGCTGCTAACTTTGCACCTCTATTATTGTTTTTAAGATGTCTTAGGAGTGTTTTGCTTGCATGTATGTGTACCACATGTGTGCCAGGTATTCTCAGTAAGGCCAGGAGAGAGGGCATTAGAGCCCCTTGAACTGAAGTTACAGATGTTTGTGAGTTATCATGTGGGTTCTGGCAATTGAATCTGGGTTTTCTGGAAGAACAGCCAGTGTTTCTAACTGCTGAGCCATCTCTCCAGTTCCATGTACTATTAAATTTTTAAAGTTTGTCTCATTTGCTAATCCTCCTTGTAGAAGCTATTAATTTTAAAAGAAATGTGTACTGTTTATGATGATTAAATTCACATGGTTTAAATTTTTTAAAAAGAAAATTTTCCAAGCTCTTTCATCTTCCATTTACTGTTAACGTTGAACCTGCATTTTCAGTGTCAATATACAAAAACGTTTATCTCTTTTCATGTAAATTAGTATATTTACATCACATTTATAGCTTAGAAGTATTTGGGCCATCCCTTTATTTTTAGAGACTTTTTTATTCTTTCTGATTACTAAAATTTATTTATGTAGTTATACTGAGTATAGTGGTATATTATAATAATGTGTTATAATAATGTAATATATATTACAATAAAATGTTTTTTAATAAATAAAGCTTGCTTGAAGATCAGAGAGCAAAGCAGCCATACTAGTCAATCATACAGGCTAGGGAGTAGTGGCACATATCTTTAATAGGACTCAGGAGACAGGGGCAGAGGGATCTCTGAGTTCAAGACTACCCTGGCTATACAAGATTGAATCTGTCTAAAAAAGAGAAATAGCTCATACAAAGGTGATCCCAGCACTTGGGATCACACGCCTTTAATTTAGTTCCAGCACTAGGGAGGTGGAGACAGGATTGATATGACTGGGTGGAGAGAGGAATATAAAGAGGAAGAGACAGGAACTTAGTGGGGTATGGAGCATTGCAGGATTGCCCCTTTGTCTGAGCCTTGGTAGAGGTAAGAGCTCTCTAATGGCTTGACTGCTTTGCTTTTCAATATCTGTCTCTGTGTTTTTACTTTTTATTTATTTATTTATTTATTTTTGGTTTTTTGAGACATGGTTTCTCTGTAGCTTTGGAGCCAGTCCAGGAACTAGCTCTTATAGACCAGGCTGGCCTCGAACTCACAGAGATCCGCCTGCCTCTGCCTCCCAAGTGCTGGGATTAAAGGCGTGCACCACCACCGCCCAGCGTCTCTGTGTTTTTATTATTCATGCTACAACTGATTTAATGAGTACTCGCTAAATGGATATTTGGATTATTTGTAATCATTTCCCTAGGGTAAGCAGTATTACTGTTAGCTGCCTGTGTGTTAACATCTTATATTATATGAATACCAACTGACAGACTGATTGACTGACAGGACTTCATTTGGTAGCGTAGGCTAGCTCTGAATGTATTTAGTAGCCCAGTCTGATTTCATACTCAAAAATTTTGCCTTTTCTTTTTTATGTACTGGGATCATAGAGATGTACTATTCTGTTTAGCTTATATTTGTAAATATTTAATTTTTTTGTGACTAGATTTTCTGTTCTTCTTGAGTTACCTTTTGTGGTAGTCAGTTTTTCTTCTGTAATATAAAATGCCTTAAAAAAAAAAGCTGAAGGAGGAAGAACTTAATTTCACTTCAGTTTCAGTCTAAGGATCTATTATTTTGAGCTTGTTCATGATGAGCAGAGACAGGTGAAAGGTCTGTGGAAAAAGATAAATCCTCCTAAAATACAGCCCCTACTTTCTTCATTAGGCCCTATGTCCTGCTAGTCCATTCAGATCTAAATTCATCACCGGATAAATCCATCGATGAAGTTAGAGTCTTTATAGCCAATCATCTTTCAAAAATGTAGTAACTGACAGCTAAGCCTTACACTGTGGAAATTGTAGATTTAAACCTCAACAGTTTTTGATAAATTACATATTGTAGAAATAAATTCATATTTTCAGTTTTATAATAAAAATTTTCAAGTATTGTCTTTCTTGTCTTTCTTAGAGATCTATTTTTTTAAAAGTAGTATCTGATGTTTATGCTTCCACCTTTATCTTCATAAAAATCTTGTCATCATTTATTTCTTCTGCCATCTCTTCTTTCACAAATTTGCCTAAGTCATGAATTTTATATATTTAGATTTGAAAGATTCCTGTACTATAGATGCTTAATAGAATATATTGAAATTGGATTTGTTAGTATAGTCTTATGCAACATTCTTTTAAATTTACACATTGTTCTCTCTGAGAAAACATGAGAGATACGAGAGATATAGTGTTGTGGACCAGCCCTGACAAAAATACCTCTTACCAGGGTAGGGATGTGGGGTTTTTGAAATATAAGTAAAGAATATGAAGACACATGAAAAATATAAAAACATAAACCACAGAAAGTACCGGGAGGGCATTCCAGTGAATCCTGAAAATTGCCCTCATTTATTTTTCCATATGTTTTTATACTCAATACAAATGGCGGGGGGCCAGGGAGAGGATGGATCAAAAGATTAACATAATACAAAGGACAACTCAAGCAGTTAATCTTTAATGAGACACCAAAGCATTAACATTCTGTTGTTTAGGCAGAGAAGCTGCTCTAGACCAAGTATCCTGAAGGCAACCACTCACCAGGTGATCTCATAGTTACAAAAGAAGGAGCAGAAGTACATTTGCATATCTTGACCACCTGTCAGGATGGCATGGACCTACTCATATGGACTGTCTTAATTTCAAAAGTATTAAGTAATCACTTCCTGAGTTGGGACATGCAGCTACACTTGTCAGCCACTTTGAGCAACCTCCGACTCTCTGACCATCAGAGAAAATGGAAATAGGCTCTCATTTTTGGGCCTCTACAGTATAGGTATAGTGAAAGATTGACAAAAAAAATCTGATAAGCTATAGTAACCAATGTACTAGTATTTTCTATAATATGAGGCTTTTTTTTTATTGGGGATATATAGTTATTATGTTTTCCAAGTGAATTAACTTGATGGTGCATTTACCTGAAATATCTTTATATATAACATGATATATTAATACAGTTTTTATCTTTGAAACAGGGAAACATTCTATGTAAAAAATGAGAATGGAGAAATTAGCTTGGTCTTAGAATTAGGGATACAAGGATCATATCTAAATATAATAAAAGCAATATACAGCAAGCCAACAGCTAGCATCAGATTAAATGGAAACTCAGGAACAAGACAAGGCTGTTCACTCTCTCCCTATCTCTTCAACATAGTACTTGAAGTTTTAGCAATAGTAATAAGACAACATAAGGAGATCAAGCGGATTCAAACTGGAAAGGAAGAAATAATGAAAGGAAGAAACTTTCATTATTTGCAGATGATATGATAGTGTACATAAGTGAACCCAAAAACTATACCAGAGAACTCCTAAAGCTGTTGAATACCTTAAGTGAAGTGGCAGGATACAAGATCAACTCAAATCAGTAGCCCTCCTGTACACAAAGAATAAAGAAGCTGAGAGGGAAATCAGAGAAACATCACCTTTCACAGTAGCCTCAAATAACATAAAATATCATGGGGTAACACTAATCAAGGGAGTGAAAGACCTATCTGACAAGAACTTTAAGTCTTTGAAGAAAAATTGAAGATACCAGAAAATGGAAAGATCGCCCATGCTCTTGGATAGGAAGGATCAACATAGTAAAAATGGCAATCCTACCAAAAACAATCTCTAGATTCAATGCAATCCCAACACAATTCTTCACAGACCTTGAAAGTACAATAATCAACTTCATATGGAAAAACAAAAAAACCCAGGATAGCCAAAACAATCCTATACAATAAAGGAACTTCTGGAGGCATTACCATCCCTGACATTAAGCTCTATTATGGAGCTACAGTAATCAAAACAGCTTGGTATTGGCATTAAAACAGAGACGTTGACCAATGGAATTGAATTGAAGACCCGGATATTAATCCACAAACCTATGAACACCTCATATTTGACAAAGAGGCTAAAATTATACAATGGAAGAATGAAGCATTTTTAACAAATGGTGCTGGCATAACTGGATGTCAACCTGTAGGAGAATGAAATTAGACCCTTATCTATCACCATGCACAAAACTCAAGTCCAAATGGATTGAAGACCTCAATATAAATATGACCACACTGAACCTGATAGAAGAGAAAGTGGGAAGTAGCCTGCAATACATGGGCACTGGAGACCACTTCTTGTGTAAAACCCCAATGGCACAGACAATAAGAGCAACAATGAACAAATGGGACCTCCTGAAACTGAGAAGGGTGACGTTTTGGGCAGTGTTGCCTTCAGATAATTTTAAATAGTATATTGCTGAATCAAAGACTTTCATACTCTGTATATATCAGATTATTCTTGTCAGTTTTAACGTCACAGGATTTTTTTGTAAAATCATTTCATTAAAAGAAAGGTAGTTTTAAGATGCTTGTCCTGATCAAGACATTTTTACCAATGTGTAAGTTAAAAGGTTGCTAACGCTACTCTTTTGTAAATTTTAGTAACTTGTAGATGTCTAGTTTATACAGATGTTTAATATGAACCAGTTTGATTGGTTTATTTAAGTAATTGTCTTATTTTCTTTTAAAGGTTTGTTATTGAACTTTGTGAGCCAATTCAAGTCAAACAGTTTGATATTGCCAATTATGAATTATTTTCTTCTACTCCCAAAGACTTTCTGGTTTCTATCAGTGACAGGTAAATTCTTAAACTATTTCTTAAGGAGTCTATAATAGAATTTCAGAATAAAAATTAAATGCACATACCAGTCTGTTGTCTTACATCATTTTAGTTTTTATTTTAATATCAGTTTATAGTAATATTTTAATTTTGGACTCATGTTAACCATTTATGTTATCTGTTATGTTACTCCCTCATAAGCTGCAGACACAGAGGGGGGTTAGTTTGCTTGAGTCACATGATTGGTTATTTGGGAGAAGCAAGATTCCAATCTAGAACTATGTAACTTTTAATCATTATGTTTATTGCTTTCAGACAGTTCTTTAAAACTTACTAATACATGCTTCATTTTATATCACAATGTTTATTTTTGGTGAAGTGTTTCAAAAACTTTTTTTGTTTGCATGATTATGGAAGAAATTAAAATCTTAAAAAATTAGAGAACTATATTCTGTTCCTAGTAATGAAAATTTACTATTCTTAGCATTTTAATATATTCTTTTCTCCTTTTCTTGCATATTTTTTATTCCACTAAAATGTGCATCTTCATATTTCTTACATCCTGAGACTATTTTGTCTTTTAAGCATAGCAATTTTAATTAGAATTTTATTTTATCTGACAGTCAGGGTGTTTATTTGCTCCACAAGTTCATTAGTTGCTAGTGATTTGCCATAGGGGTTGTAGACGTCACTATGCGCTGCCTTTGATTATCAAAGAGTTCCAGTGGTCTGTCTTTTCTTCACAGTCATCATTTGTGTCTGTACAGCTTTTGAAAGCTTTCTCAAAATTTCTTCAGAATTCCATCTACTGTTTTGTTATTAACATTTTTCAGATCACTCCCCCTAATACTGTATGTGTTGGATGATCATACCTAGCTCTGAAAATTGAAGTACGCATATTTTTTAAAGATGAGAAGAGTGAACTCAGTATTTTGAGCTCTTTAGACATTACAAACAATAACAGGTATAGAGTTTGAATGCTAGAGATTCCCTTTTAAAGAAATCAGCAATGGAGGATATCTGTTTAAATATAGTAAGATGTTATTGTCTCTTGTCTTCTGTTTGTTAATATGATTGTTCAAGTAATCCTTTCCCAGTGAAGTGGAACTTGTCAGTTTAAAAAAAAATTAACTCAAAGGCCTGTTTTATTTAAATTTAGTGTGCTTAACATGAGAAGAAAAGCTGTACACGATACATTTATTTTTATGTTTTCTAGATATCCCACAAATAAATGGATCAAGCTGGGCACTTTCCATGGTAGAGATGAGCGGAATGTCCAGAGTTTCCCTCTGGATGAACAGATGTATGCAAAATATGTGAAGGTAATCTTTATGCATATAGAACTATGTCTTTCTTGACAATCTTGTAGTTATTCCCCCTGTTCATTTAGAAATCAGAGAAACTTAAGTGGAAATTTATAGCATAATACTATTTAATTAAATACTTCTTACTAGGCTATATTTTTTCTGAGACAGATGTTACTCTGACATTTTTATATTATTGATAACCTAGACAAAAAAAAATTATTTCTGGCTCTAATAAAATGCCAAATTATAAGTTTTGTTTTGGAGTTTTGTTTTTGTTTTGAGGCTGAGTCTCTTGTAGCTCACCTGCCTAACTAAGTACTGTGAAGTACAGTTGTGCAGCACCATGCCAGCATGCTTAGCATCTGTGAAGTACAGTTGTGCAGCACCATGCCAGCATGCTTAGCATCTATAAGTTGTCATCAACCTGGTATTGTATTCTATTTTGAGACTTAAAACATTGCTACCATTGGAATCTTTTAAGTAGGTCTGATCTGTTTTTAATTTTTAAAATCTGATTCCGAGATGAGTGATTCAATTTTATTTTCAATTTATTTATGACTCCACTTTTTATATTCAGATGAAGCATTTTATGCCCATTTAGCAGTTTCAGATAAAAATTTAGACACATAAATATTCCCATTGCTTCCTTCCTTCACCAACTGTCTTGAGTTGAATTTAAATAATATATGGAAGTTTCTGTGCCTCTCTTTCCTACCCCCTTTTTTCTGTAATAGAAAGTAAGAGAGGTATCTTAAAGTACCATAATGTTAATAATAAGGCCTTTTGGAATTGCAGAACTTCTAACTTCTGTTCATTCTTCTTTAAATTGTAAGAACTTATAGCTACTTGATTTTGTCTTCTGGGATTTTACTCTCTCTGTTTAAAGCATGACTCAAATTGATTTCTACAAATAGGTAAACTTGTAGTATTCCTAATTTCAGTATGAAAGTGCTAGATTCAATATTGAAAATGCAGTTGATAATTTCAGTATAAAAATTGCCATGTAAAACTCCCACTTTTATGGAGAGAAACTGTATAGAATGTTTTTGAATTGTTTTATTTGGAAAACCCCTCTTTAGTAAAGACAAGTCTAAAAACCATTTGCTTGTGATCTGTACAGTGATCAGTGCTGTCTATGCACACAAATTCTTACCTGGGTTTCTGTTCCTCTAAAGGAACTAAATACAAATATACAAATTACTTTTTCAAATTTGCATTTTGTAAGTGAAACATCTTTCACTTGTGTCAGTTATACATGAAAAATTTATACTTTCCCTGAAACACATTGTACATAATATTTTAAAACCACCAGAAACACTTCATAGTAAACTAATTTGTTTATTAATCTATACATTTATTTATAGATACATACATTTTACATGGCTATAATATTTAACATTGGTTTTAGAATCCTTTTTTAATCTAACAGAAAACAATAGCAATGGATTTAGAGATAATTTCACTATTAACTTAAAACTAATCTATTACATGTATTCAGATTGTGCTTTTCAGTCGTTATGGTATTAAATGGAAATTATGACTTTTGTTTCTGCAAAGAATTAAGAGTACTACAATGTTACCTGTCACAGTGCGTTGCCTTCTACACTTAATACCATATGGGTGCGGATACTTAAGTTACTTATGGCATGTTATCCAGACTTTGGAACTGATTCCTTTTTCTTTTCCTTTCTCTTGCTTCAGATGTTCATCAAGTACATAAAGGTTAGCAACCTTCTCTTTTGCAATATTGAATAACAGAGCATGGCATATTAATGCATTACAAAAGAAATTTTCCAAAGCTTTACAAGTATTGATTGGGGGAAATGACTTTACTTTTAGAAAAGCTGTAATGAGAAGACTGAGTATACTGCTAACCTCACAGACGCACTGCTGGCTTCCAAGTTTATGAACTTCTATTTTTCAGGTGGAGTTAGTATCACATTTTGGATCAGAGCACTTTTGTCCTTTAAGCCTAATAAGGTAATGCAAAGCAAAATATTTCCTGTTTTTACAAGTGATATAAAAAAGCTAATGTTTTTAAAGTGAAATAATTTTCTCTTATGTGAAGTTAATACTGTAGAAATATAGGGTATTGAGACTCCATTTAAATGTATTTTAGAAAAATACCAAGATAGTCTGAAAAAATTATTTTTTACTGTTTTTCTTTTGGTTTACTTTCTATTTTATTGCATTGATAATACATAGAAGCACAGATTGGTCCTTATATTTCTAAATGCTTTGTTACATTTATATTTTAATGAAATAGTGGATGAATAAATGTAAGAAATACATTATTTTGGGGCTGGAGAGATGGCTCAGTTGTTAAGAGCACTGGCTGCTCTTCCAGAGGTCCTGAGTTCGGTTCCCAGCAACCACATGGTGGCTCACAACCATCTGTAATAAAAATCTGGCGCCCTCTTCTGGCGGGCGGGCATACATGTAGGCAGAATGTTGTATGCATAATAAATAAATAAATCTTTAAAAAAATACATTATTTTGATGGCAAAAGCTAGTGTTTGTGACCTTTTTACTCATGAGTTGTGAAGTGATGAGCCTTAGTAACTTCTATTTTAATGCAAACCTGCAATGAAATTGTTACTAGGGTTTTCGGTACTAGCATGGTGGAAGAATATGAAGAAATTGCTGACTCCCAGTATCAGTCAGAACGTCAAGAACTATTTGATGAGGACTATGGTAAGTGATTTTAAGTAGGTGACTAGTGGATTTTTCCTTTTTTTTTTCTTTTTTGTAATTCAACAATTACAAAATTACATAAATCAACAATTGTGCTCACTTTATTTTATTGTTTTTAGCCCTAGTAACCAAATTTTTCTTAAATGATTTTCTAGTGTAACTTACATTCCAAACCTATCAGTGAGTTCTTTGCAATTGGGACTCTTTTGTAACACCAGCGATATAAATTTTGAGTATTCCCAATTCTGGGCTTTAGAATCTGTTAAACTTACATGATACTGAAACAGCAGAAGTCAATATTGAGTTCTTTGCTTTGCCCGTGCTGTGGAGCAAGTACATTAAGACCTCAGTGTTTTAGAAGCTCCTTTGAGTCCTGGGTTTAATCCCCTGGCTATTTTGTTTACTCAAAATGGTATAAACTATAATTTGAACAATCTAAAGTTTCTTTTGAAATTTTCCTACAAAAATACAAAGACATTTGCTAAAGATTGGAAAAATGTTAAAAATATGTTTAATACTTTTAGTCAGCATTACATATATTTTCCTTGATTTACAGCGGGTAAAGGCTTCTGAACCTCTTTATGTGGACATGTTTTAGGTTTATAATTAATATTTACTATACAGTTTCAGTTGACTGACAAAATACAGGGACTTTTAAATGCTTTTAGTAGAACTAGTTCTCATTAAAATTATTTTTGTCTTCTCTTAAAACAGATTATCCACTGGATTATAATACTATGGAGGATAAATCTTCAAAAAATCTTCTTGGTTCTGCTACAAGTGAGTATTTGGGGTTTCCTATTTATATTATTAAAGTCTGTTTCTCTTGCTTTTCTTCTGACAGGCTGTTTGTTGTAATGTAGTTTAGAATGCTTATACTCCCACTCTTGAATTATATTAGCTTTTGGATGGACTTTCCATGGAAATGAAATATAGTAGATGAAAAGGAGGAAAATTTAAGCATCAGATATCAAATTTGACAAGCATAATCTCTTTGTAGTGAAGAAAGGACTATAGATTTCTTGGAAAATTAAGAAAGCAGCACACCAGTAAACTTTTTGTGAGCGAAGGCTTAGTAATCTGTACTTATGCCTACTTTTCTGTTCAATTGCAAAAATATAAAAGCTGTTTCCAGTGTGCATCAATAATAGTAATAATATGATATGGTGCTTTCAACTATAAGGAAAAACTAAAATACCTACTTGGTGATTTAGTTTGTTGTTCTTCCAAACTAGTGTGAACCTAGGGGTAGGCTAGCTAAAGATACTTTTAGATAAATCCTACCCACTGGAACATTATTTTTGTGGTTAATATAAAACTTAACTAAGAATTTTTTATTCATTTAGAGATTTAATAACTGAATAACTAAAGGTCATACCAGTGTGTGTGCAAACTTTAATAAACAGCTTATATACCATGTATATAAGTTGAGTCACTAATTCTTTTCATCTTCCCTTTTCTCCTATCTCTTTTCTTTTCCATGGAGGATTATAAATTTTTGCAGTCTCCTAGGGATGAGAATAAAAATACTAAAAATACCTGGGAGAGTAGAACCCATTTATGTTATGTTCATTATACTTCATTTATATTTGCTTATTTTGTTTTCTTTCATATGTGAGGGTAAGCTCTGTAGCACTGAGCTAAAACCCTAGCCATTGTTGATAATTTTTGGCTTTTTAAGTTTGAGCAACTGTTCTCACTTAGGATCCATTGTTATTTTATTGCTGATATAAAAATAGTGCTGTGATACAACATTATTCTAGGGCTGAAAAAAGATGGTATGTTATATATCTGAATTTTACTATGATTTTAAGTATATGTGTTATATAATAGTCATTCTTAATGATGTTAAACTAGTTTTGAGGAAGCATCTTTTTCTTTTCTTTTTATACATGGTTAGAACCAGACTAAATGGATGGTTACCAGAAAGGAGGGGGCACAAGGGAGGTAGTTTCTTACCATAGTTTTAGGAAAGGGAAGAAAATCCTGTTAATGTTCTGTGTTTTATTTTTTTCTTCCTATGGGATTTGTTCATAGCTACCATTAAAACATAGTTATATACCAGTGTAGGACATTTCCCTGCTTGTAGTCTTTTCTCTGTCCATATACTGTTTTAATTAATTATATATAGACTATTATTTTGGTCCAACTTTTTTTTGCCTTTCTCTTTGATAAATTTGTTTCTTGTTAATACTTTGTTTTTTTTTTTTTTCCTTTATGGGTTTTGAAAGGCAATCCATTTACCTTTGTGTGTTCTGCGTTTTGAAAGAATTTACATAGTGAAATGATAGAGACAGGGAGATGTTACCTGATCTATAGTATGGAAATTAACTTTTTGAAATGACATATACCTCTTTAAGTTTCAAAACGAGTGGCCACAAGAACAGTCTTACTTTGCTGTTATGAAGTTTACTGACCTGGTCTGTGTAGTCTTCTCTAAAGAAACAGGGTTGCCTTTGAACCTGACTAGTTACATCCTCTATGATAGGATAGTTAATAGTGTAAGAAGTGTACAATGTGTAGAATTAGTCTGAAGAACCCGTGTTTAACAATAGAATATCCAAGTTTTGCAGTTCTAAATGAGCTTGAAATCGGGCTTATGTGGAGCCCAGCATGTTGGTGCTAGAAAGTGGACCTATGGCTTTGCGCATGTTAGACCAGCACTCTACTACTGTACTTAGTTATCTTCCCACTCTTTAGATTTTTGAAACAAAATCAGTGTAGCTCAGGTTGCTTCAAACTTGCCATTCTCCTGCCTCTACATCCAAAATATTGAGATTAAAGATATGTACCAACACACACAAACTTTTCCTTTTTAAAAATTGTACACAGTGTACAAAACAGAATTTTGTAACTTTGCTCTTAATAGAAACTCCTTTTTCCTTTATCTGTTGGTATCCTTTAATTGAGATACTTCCAACCAGAAGTATTTCACAATTTAGATTTCAGAAAATTTGCGTTTGCATAATGAGATATCTTGAGGCTGGGATGTAAACATGTATTTCTGTTGTAGTTTATGCACATAGCTTAAGGTAATTTTATACGGTATTTGTAGTGTGTCTGACTTTTGACTATGAACCATCATATGAGGTCATATTTAAAATTTCATACTTTTGGAAGTAAGAACTGTTAGTGCTCAAAAGTGTATTTTGGAGCATTTTGGCTTTCAGGCTTTAGAGTTTTGGAGTAGGGATGCTTACCCTATAGTTACTGCTCACAGGAAATATACATCAGCAGACATGCTTGATACTGTAGAATTTTACTATTACAAAGGGAGAAATGGCTGTCATAGAGCAGCATGTGTGCATGCCCGTTTTGACAGCTCTTGTGACTCTTGCTTATCTTTTATATCAATAAGAATTCTCCCTAATGCTTCTTCTGCTTCACTGGTGCTTTGTCTTGTAGATTTACTAGATGACCATCTACTTTGATATTCGTATAAGCTTATCTTTTCTCTTAATACATGTTTTACATTTTATTGAAATCTCTATATCTGCTAAACACATATGTACACGTTAAGGACAAAATGCAGTTTTTAAGTCAATATATTTAAATTTTGATGTGGTAAAATACAGTGGTTTGAACTGATTGGTTACTGAGTAAGTGGATTTTGTGTTGCCATTTTTTTGTGTTCCTATAAAGAGGAAGTAGAAGTAATTATTGGGAGGGAACAGAGTACACATAGAAGGGAATTGTATTTTGGTTAGTTTATTTTGGAATATTGAAGCATAGACAAAAACCTCCTATCTCTGCACTGTAGACTAGAAAAGAGTTTGTATTCTGTAGCCAAAATGCCATTGAAGTATTGGAGACTCAGCAATAATGTAAAGGTGTTTGATCACTAATCACTAGGAATGTTTCATCCCTAAAGGAATAATGTGGGATGTGTAACTTGCCCAACTCAGAGAAATGAGGGAAAATAATCCAGTCTGGGATTGTGCTTGATGCTACTACTTTAGTAATTCTAAAGAGATCTTAGTGGCTTATGATGAGAAAAGCTGTCCACATTTGACTCTCATAATAGACTATTCACAAAGTTGTTTTGTCTCCAAAGACCAAAAGAGAGAGAGAGAGGAAAAAAAGTAATGTTCTATGAACATAAAGAAATTGTTTCTTTTAGTTAGATGAGCTGAGAAAATAGAAATCTCCCAGATTTGCTTTTTTTTAACTAAGCAATCTCCTAAAATGATGACAGATAGGTCTTTAAGATGGAAATACTGTGTGTCTTACTGTTAAGCTATTAATAAAATTAAGTTCAAAATAACACAAAAATAAGTTCTTTATACAGATTAATGTAGGTGTTTGTTTATTAAATTTTGTAATGACCTAAATTGGAAATCTGAGATACAAGTTTACTTTGAATACAAGAGAATATAAACTAAAGATTGAAAAATTTGATTTTTGTAAACCAGACAGATGTGACTGAACTTTGGATGGCAATGTAAGCAGAGGATCATGTCCACAGGGTGGTATTATTGGCATTCAAAGTAGGTTCATAAAGAAGCAGGATTTTCCATTCCTGATGATGTTTGTGAGGTGATGGGCATTCCTATCATATCTCAGCTTAAGTATCGTCTTAATGTGAATGACAAAACAGGGCTAGGGCTGTACTTCTCTGTTCTACTTCTCTGTTCACCAGCTTGTCACATCCAAGGGCAAGACATTTAAAAGTGACAGCCTTTGTGTTATTCTGATGAATATAAATAAGTACATTTTTTGTTTCACATTCAGATGTATATCAAAATTTCTCTACTTGGGGGTCCCCTTTAAAACAGAAATCTTTTTCCCACCCTGCACAGACATATATGAGTCTGTGTGACCACGCTGAGCTGGCTTGCAGGCTTCTTGATGTGCCTTCTCTTAGTACTTTTCACATCTTTGATTTTCATTAATAGTGTCCTGCAGACTCTATGGATCACTTTTATGATGGGTCTAAGATGGATAAATTGGGAGGCTTAGTACAGCCTCTGCCTACTTAGTGCTTTAATAGAAATGCGTGATAGTGAAGAACTAACTTCAAATGGCAGTTCTCGGTAGACTGGGGAAATTCCTCTGAAATATTGTTACATTAGAAGTCTTCACACTCTGTCACCAGATTCTTGTGGAATTCTGCCATTTTTTTGCTTTTCATGTATTATATATGTCTTAATATAGAAATGGAGGTTTATACCACCTTTATTTGTTAGGTAAATATTCCCCACTGGGGAGGAGGGTAAAAAATCAGAACAACCAACTTCACAAATTGTTCTACCTATTAACTTTAGTTTTGACTTTAAAAAATTTGCATTTTCCACAGAATCAAAGATATTGGGGGCTTTATACAACCCACAAAACATTGTTTTGCCTAATTAGTTTTAAAAGTCATCAAAGAAATTTGTGTATTACAGATTTATGTGATCAATAGATAATTATATGATAATATGAAATTAATAATAGTAAATTTCTGCTTTTCTTTGGATAATAATCTTCCCATTTTATTCTTACCTATGTAATCACTCTTAAGAAATTATTTTGTCTATATAAGTTTTTTTAAACTATAAAAGCCTTTAAAAAACTGAAATATGAATTTTGAGCATCTCATTTTTTTCCATGTTCCAGTCCAGGCTATATGTTTAACTGTAATTGAATTTTGTAATGTGCTAAAGACAGTATTAAGTAAAAGAAAGGAGGAAATTTTATTTTAAAAAACTGCATTCAAAATTCCTTTAACATTAAAATTTCAACTTACTCTGGTTAAAATCTGTGTCCTTTATTGGACTTTGATAGGAAATACAAAGGTAACTAACCCAAAGAAAAGGGCTTAAGGACCTTTATGGACTTTTTAAAAACTATATTAAGATTTTAATGAGACTGTTTAGGTATATTGGTATTGTTTTTCTGATTGAATTTTGTTTTAGATGCCATTCTAAATATGGTGAATATTGCTGCTAATATTCTGGGAGCAAAAACTGAAGACTTAACAGAAGGTACCTAATCATTTTATGCATCTTTAAAATAGCTGGTACTTCATGGATCATTTAAGTTAGAAAAAGGAAGTAATAAACCAACAAAAAAGAATTTTCATTTAGAAATGGAGAGACCATTGAAAAGAATTTAGCAGTCCCCTATTAATCTTTGTTAATTGAACTTCACAGATTCTTTTGTTAATGAAAGATTTACAGCTTATAAAATTCATGACTTGATCCCTGCCCCCACTACACTCTCTCTCACCCTGGTAGAATTGATTCAGTCCAGGTCATTACATCTACTGTACAAGTACTCTTCTACTGAGCATTATACCTAGGCTTTAATTTTTTTTTAGTTTTGAGGCAGGTCTTATTAAGTTGCCAGACTGGCCTTGAACTTAACAATCCTCCTACCGCCGTCTCTCTAGTGTCTGGGTGGTGCCATGTGCTACCACCCTGTCCAAATGAACTGATACTTGATTCTTCCTAGCTATGACAGTAATAATTCCATGCCCTCATCTTTTTCCTGAGAATTTGAAGTCCTAGTGATACTTTGTATTGGGTTTTCCTTTGTGTAGCAGAAATATTAATGTAGTAAGCCATTTTTTTCTTTAGAGAATGGCAAATAATATAATTAGCAAAGAATAACAAATGGTGTCTTTTATTTTTTTAAAAAAACACTAAGCTAAGTGTAAGCTTAAAAATTACCCATTTTGCTTCCTCATTTTCTAATAACTTTCTGGTCTAGAAGCATATTAATAATGTAAGATCATGCAAAATTTATAATATCAAATAAGGAATAACGTTCATTCTTTGTAGTTGTAATTGTGTACAGTCATGTCTTTCTAAGAGAACTTAGTTTTAAAAGAAAAAACTCCTTAGTAGCAAATGTGTTTGACCTTTTTCTCCCCTTTCCCCAAGAGGCTAAAGCTCCTTTTAATTTGTTACAATAAAATATTTTATGGTACAACTTTTAAACATTGAACTCAAATGTGGGCATCTTTCTTAAAATAGGAAATAAAAGTATATCTGAGAATGCCACTGCCACAACTGCACCTAAAATGCCTGAATCAACTCGTGTTTCAACTCCTGTTCCATCACCTGAGTAAGTTATATTGCGACATTAGTTCAATTAAAACAGGACTGAGTGTATTAATTCAGAAAAGAGCTTGTAATATATATGCGGTCATCTGTGAGAGCCTGAATCATAAGGAGACATCCCTATAGCTACTTAGAACTTCAGCTACTTCTTTTCATTCGTATATATGTGTATTAAAAATGGTGTGGAATAGCTGCATTCCACACCACACATTGGTTGTTTTGGTATTATGTATTATTTTCACACATTGAATCTTTTTTTTAAGAAAAAGGCTTGAGGATAGATTTCAAAGACTTGTTTTTTAAATTAAGTTTGAAAACATTGTATATATGATATCCCTAGGGTAGCCAAAATACCTAGAGCAAGTGGTTCTTGAATTGCATTTGTCACCCAGCAAATTAAGTTGTTCCCTTTCTCAAACTGATTTGTATTTTTTTTTTCCAGTGGCACACTTTGGGCAGTGTTGTGTATATAGGCAACATAAAATAAAGTATCTTCATTTGGGGGTCTTTCTTAGCAAAGACAGTATAGGTACATATTATTTGTAGGTACATATTATCTATAGTAGACAATAAATTTAGTTATTTGGCTGTTCGGTTGTGATTATTGTGTAAAATCTGAAAATCTTTTTTTCTCAAGAACTCTAGTAGAGGGGTGTATATAAATTTGAACTATTTTATAATCATAGAAAATTAGAATTGCAATGTGTATGCTTTGAACTGTAATACCCAAACAGCATGATAATTAAAAAATTATTTGGTGGAGCTGACAAGATGGCTCAGTGGTTAAGAGCACTGGCTGCTCTTCCAGAGGACCTGAGTTCAAACATTCCCAGCACCTACATGGCAGTTCACAACTGTCTGTAACTCAGTTCCAGAGAATCTGACACCATCACACCAATGTGCATAAAATTAAATAAATTATTTAAAAACTGATTTTGTGCTTTGAAGAGCAGAGTGAGATATTTATATTCTGAAAGTGGCTGAAAACATTTATTAGGTGATTGGAGTAAAAATATAGCATATGTGTTACTGATTCTTTAAAAGTCCTAAAATATGTATTAGTGATAGAGACGTTCTTAGTATTTCTTATTATTTGGGGGTATAATTGCAATTTTTGATTTTATAACTAGGCTTCTTCAATCAAATTTATTTTTATTTATTTTGGTTTTTTCGAGATAGGATTTCTCTGTAGCTTTGGAGCCTGTCTTGTAGACCAGACTGGCCTCGAACTCACAGAGCTCTGCTTGCCTCTGTCTCCCGGATACTGGGATTAAAGATGCGTGCCACCACCGCCCAAATTAGCTTATTTTTTAACAAATTAAGCAAGCTAATTTTATTTATATACACATATATGTGCACACATGCAATCATGAATATTTGAAAGGGGATATTGTTGAGACAAACATTATCTCCCTATGTAGTTCAGCCTGGCCCCAAACTTGTGATCCTCTTTGCTCTTTCTCCCAAGTACTGGATTTATAGATACAAGCTACCACATTGACTTTTATTATATATCATTGCATAGTAAGATTTCTTCATTTGTTTACTCTAATTTTTAAAAATGATTTTAGAGTAGTCACTTGGTGAGATAACAAAAAAGGCATGACTCCATGCACAATATTACTAAAAGTTAGGGAAAGCTGTTATTTTCTTTTCCTATGCTTAAGTGTTTTATTTTTTAACTGTAACAGACTAGAGTATGTACAACAGTATATAACTAAACGTTTTCTCCTCCCTCTTCTCCAGACTGCTCCTTTTTACTGTCATAGTTTGTTCAGTAACTAATAGATGATGTGCCCTTGAATATGTAAGAAATATAATTTGGTACTAAATGGATCTATATGGCTATAGATAGCTCTTTCTGTTTAGAGAAGCATAACCTAATTGTTTTATCTTAACTGGTTAGTATTTTTCTCTCAGCAAAAATTAAAGACTACTTCTTAAATGTTCTTTGTCTTTGCTTTTGTAATTGTGGTGACAGAAGTCTGTACTTGGAAACATTTCCTGGTAGTAATTTTTTAACTTGGAGATTTTACATATAAAGATAATTCAGTTTTGGTATTCATATTACCTGAGTTCTTCAGGTTTTTCATTTGTTCTTTAAGATTGTACTCAAAAATCGTCTTTATCTCAGACAGAACCATGGGCACTGTAACTTTCTACTATTACTCTACCCATACTAGGCCCAACCACACAGACCTACTCTAGAGCCAATGGTGAGGCAGACTTAATGACGTTGGTTTTTTATGAGCCAAGACTTTTTATTAAAGTGGTCATATATTTGTCTTTTAGTAAGAAAACTAGCTCACATAATAAGATTGTATTTCCTTAAAAGCAGACAGTCTTCTGTGTGTGTTTGTCTGCAATGGCGGGGACGGGGGATCCTCACAGCATCTACAGAAACGTCATTGAGAATTTGAGTTACCTTCAACAGATGATATTAAAATCCTGGTTTCTAGTTCTAGCTCTTGGGCATATTAATTTCTAGTCTGTAAAGAGTGGTGGTAAGGCTTGTAAAGAGTATGTTATAGAAAAGTACACTGTATATGCAGGCAAGAGAAGTATTCACTTATTTAGAGTCAAACATTAAAAGGAAGCAAATTCGATGTGGTAAAATACAGTGGTTTGAGTTACCTGGTTGCATGGTAAGTGGATTTTGTGTTGTCATTTCTGGCTTAAGTACATTTTTAAAAATATAATGAAAAAGTGTTTTATGGGGAAAACTCAGTACAACTTTGTACTCATCATTACTTCTGTAATCCCAGTCTTCCTTTATGTTGTGCTAAGATATTTTCCTTAAGCTTATTTTAACATTCGATTTCTAAGTGATATGTATGTGTTTCTAGATATGTAATCAATGAAGTCCATACACAGGATACAGAACCATCAACCTCAGATACTCCAAAAGAAAGTCCTATTGTACAGCTGGTTCAGGAGGAAGAAGAGGAAGCAAGTCCATCCACGGTGACCCTTTTGGGCAGTGGTGAACAAGAGGATGAGTCATCATCCTGGTTTGAATCTGAGACACAAATACTTTGTAGTGAACTGACCTCAATTTGTTGCATTTCTAGTTTTTCGGAGTACATATATAAATGGTGCTCATTTAGAATTGCTCTTTATCGACAACGCAGCAGAACTGTTATAAGTAAAGGAAAAGATTTTGTGCCAGTTCAGCCATCGTTACTACTTCCAGTAGAATCAGTAGAGGTTTCAGTATTGCAGCCTTCCAGTGGAGATGTGGACAGTGAGATCGTGGAAAGAGAAGCTGAAACTGTTGTGCTTAATGACTTCAGTAGTGTGCACCAAAGTGATTTGATAAATCACACAGTGGATACAATTGAAATTGAACCAAGCCATCCTCAAACTCTTTCTCAGTCTCTTCTCTTAGATATTACTCCAGAAATCAATTCACTGTCTAAAGTAGAAGGATCTGAGTCTGTTAAATATGAGGGAGGACATACACCATTACAAGTAATGCCCCAAGAGAGTACTGTTGAGTCTGATGATGAAACGGAAAAAAAGCCTGAGAGCTTTAGTTCTGTAGAGAAGCCTTCTGTTACCTATGAAACAAGTAAAGTTAATGAGGTCGTGGACAGTACTGTGAAAGAAGACATATCCTCCACAGAAGTTGTCATCAGGCTCTCTGAAACAATACCGCTACCTATAAGCACAGCCACTGTGCCAGACACTGAAGATGGGGAAGCCAAAATGAGTATAGCTGATACACCAAAGCAAATAGTGACTCCAGTTATGGATCCTTCATTGCCTGAAGGAAAAGAGGACGATCAGTCACCAGAAGATGCCCTTTTAAGAGGGTTACAAAGGACAGCTACAGATTTCTATGCTGAATTACAAAATTCTACAGATCTGGGATACGGTAATGGGAATCTTGTACATGGATCAAATCAGAAGGAGTCAGTATTTATGAGACTTAACAATCGTATTAAAGCCTTAGAAGTTAACATGTCTCTCAGTGGTCGCTATCTGGAGGAACTTAGTCAAAGGTAAGCTTTCTTATACATGAGCACAACCCATTTCACATGGTAAGTTTGGTAGCTGAATAAGATCTACAAAGACATAATGGTAATGTAGTAAGGATCATTTTAACTGGAAAAAAAGAGGACAAGCCACTTGGATGGTGTTCAAAGCTTTTCCAGAATTGTTATCTGTTTTGTTTCTATAAGTTCTTAGTGACATGCTGTTACTATTAGGCTAATGCATTTTCTGTATCACACTTTCTCCTTTATAATTTTTGTGTTCTTACTGTGTTGCTAAGATTAGTCTTAAGCTCTTAGGCCTATGTGATCTTATCAGCCTCTTGATTAACTGTGACTATAGGTGTGTGCTAGCATGTTCAGCATCGTTTTCTTCTTCTTTTTTTTTTTCAATACATTGTTTTGTTTTATTTTTTCCATTTAAGAACATAATTAAAGATAAAAAAAAATTTTTTTTTCCTTTCTTCCCCTTCTCCCGGTCCCCTCCCACTACCCCCCCACCCCTCCTCCCTCCCCCTTCTTCCTTGAAAGAGGGCATGGTGCCCTGCCCTGTTGGAAGTCCAAGGCCCACCCCCATCCCTCCTGGCCTAGGAAGGAGTGCATTCAAAAAGACTCGGTTCT